>LR751316.1:154911-188385 GCA_902729485.2 Mus minutoides | reverse complement strand
CTTAAAAGTTCTTGGTGAAATTTGACATTTACAGAACTGATAAATCCCTCCAATTTACATCTTTAATGCCTGTTTGAACATTTAGAAGGCTTGTATATATGATATTACAGAAATTAACTAAGTCCAGCATTTAAATGCAACTAATGTTCCAAGGGCTGTTTTTTCATGTTTGCTTGCCTTTTTTTCTTTTTTTTTTTTTTTTTTTTTTTGGCTGTTGTACAGAAAAGCATGTTTTGTCACTAAGCAAACTATTTCCCCTACATGTATATTAAATAATTAATATTAAGAGAAAGGATAGAAGTCTGAGTTCTTATTTCAAAGTTCTGTTGATGATTGCCACTTCATTGTTCTGAATATCAACATTCAACTATATTTACTAGGTCATCCTCCCTACATAAAAGTAATAATTGTCTTTGATATCTTGCTTAGGTACTTATATGCTAAGAGACAGGGAAGTTCATGAAATATCGATATCTTTATATATCAATGAAATTTCTAGCATTTTCTACTCTGTTTCAAAACAGGTATTGACAAAGCATGCATCTTCCCATACCTGTTAGAAAAACACTCTAAAGCCTGTTATGAGTTTGAAGAAACACATTTGTAATTTCAACTTGCTACATTTTTCCATGAAATGGGTAAATTGAAAGGCTGCCACTTTTAGATAGAATACATTGGAAAAGAAGTTTTAAACAACTAAGATACCCTGACACTTGGATCAAGTAACTGAAATGATTGGGTAGTGATGAATAGTGTGTCAGGAGCAAAAATGGATGCTTAGTGAAACTTTCAGGACTCCACTTCAAACTTCTACTCCTTTTCCAAAACACTTATTTTTTTCTAAGAAACAGTGTATGCATTAAGACATCTACTTAGACCAATAGTGTCTAACCATGTGCTATGAGTTGTAATTTACTATCAGCTACCCATCATGAAGAATGCTACTATCTGAACTATCAATCCAGAAAGTTTGCTGAACACAGAAGTAGTCCATCATCAGGTAAAAGTGGCATGCATGCTTTGAAACTGGAACAAGAGAGATGAATGTGCAGCCATTCAAGTTCTCAGTCTTCCAACTTCTCCAACAGTTTCTCATTTCCCCAACAATAGGTCTGAAAAGCAAGTAAGCTTGCACACACACACACACACACACACACACACACACACACACACACACTCAGAGAGAGAGAGAGAGAGAGAGAGAGAGAGAGAGAATCTTACAAAGAGGCTCCTGTTTCACTAGTTTCTACACTGAGATTGCCCTAAAGTACAATTAATAATAAAACAAATCTATAAAAGAATATATACTAAAAGCTCTTCCTAAAACAAATAAACAGACAAATAAATACATAATAAACAAACAGAAGAAAGTACTTAACTAGAATATTTGACTAATGCTTGTATAGATACGATACTTAGTGATTTCAAAGGCAAACAATTTTCAAACAAATAGCAGCAGGCTTTATAAAAGACATGACAGCCTTGACTTCTATTTCCTGACTACTAACAACATAAAGACCTCAGCAGAACACACTTTCAATTCTTAGATCAACAAAAAACCATGATCTATGGATGTTGATAGCCACCTTTATCCTTATTCTACTAAGAGACAGTTCTAACCTTCTCTCCTTTCATATGCCAGGGCCAAAAAGTGGGAGTGGATGGGTAGGGGAGCAGGGTGGAGGGAGGGTATAGGGGACTTTCAGGATAGCATTTGGAATGTAAATAAAGAAAATATCTAATAAAAATTGAAAAAATAAAAGCATAGTAGAAAACCAATATAAGGAAAACAACAACAACTAAAAACAAACAAAGAAACAAACAAAAAGAGACAGTTCAAACAGTATGTAGCACTGTATGCTGGCTTCATATGATAGGTAAATATTATCTATAAAAGAAAGCTGACATCCCTTGGTCCCTTCAAAAGATAATATATTATTCAGAAGCATGGCTTGGCTCATACCATCATTAAGCATATACAACTGATCATGGGTACAGAAGAGGAATCATTCTGGATTTCCCTTTGCTTACTCTGTGGCTTGCAATTCATTCCCTTGTGTGACAGAAAGAGAGCAGAACAGAACTTGTCTGCAATTTCCAAAGAAGAGACCTCTGGTATCCTTATAGCTGATCCATGTAAAGCCTCTGTGGCTAAGCCTCAGGACCTGAGGTTGTCCCCAGAATACATAAGATGGAAGGAGGATCAACTCCGACAATTAGTCCTCTTACACAGTGTTACATCAAAGGGGGTTTCTTATAGAGTGGCAGATGTATCTCTGCCTATGTAACACACATACTCACATATACACAAGCATATGCACACACACACACACACACACACACACACACACACACAGAGAGAGAGAGAGAGAGAGAGAGAGAGAGACAGAGAGAGAGAGGGATTTAAAAATAATAATAATAAAAAAACCCTCAATTAAAAAAATATTCCTGGTAATCTTTTGTAGCCTGACACATTGAAAAGGCACATGTAGAACTGCTCGTAGCTTCTCACTGTACTTTCCTAAAGAGTTGTTTCTGCTATCCAATAGCAACCAATGTTTTACTATCATATCAGTGAATACATAGGTTTAGCATTTTTCCCAAAACAACTTTAGTTAACCCCATTTAGTGAAGTGCACACAGAACAATGATTTGATTGAAATTTATGTGGAAAATGATTACATTAAAAATGGTAAAATGTGTTCAAGAGTATTCCCTACTTTTTTTTTTTCTGTGAAATTTAGTATATCTGGTTTTATGTTGAGATGCTTGATCTACCTGGGTGGACCTAGGCCTCCCCACTCATATGTAACATACGTGCAGCTTGCCCTTCATGTGGGTTCTGAACAACTGGAGCAGGAGCTATCGCAAAAGCTGTTACCTATATGTGAGATATGTTCTAGCTGGGCGACCTCGTCCAGCCTCAGTAGGAATGGAAGCACCTGGCCTAGTAGAGACTTGAAGTGCCAGTTTGATAAAGGATTCCCAAGGGAGGGCTCCACCTTTCTAGTGGAGAAGTAGATAGAGGAGTGGAGAGAACTGTGAGAGGGGGTGACCAGGAGCAGGGCACTGAGTGGGATGTAAATTGAATAAGTAAAACATATGAGATACTGAAAGGAGAAGCCTTTCTGAGAACCTGACTATTGATATTTCTTAGGTTTAAAAGGTACACAAAATAGTCTGCAACATTGTGTCATATTCAATAACAACCTACCCATTATAAAATTATTACTTGTATCCTGAATAAGAACCTTTACATTTTCCATGTGGCTTATTATCTCTTCAGTGGCCCATTAATGCTACCTGTAGTATATCTTGATACAGTAGATAAAGTAACACTTTGTATAGAGCTCAGATGCTTAAAGCCAGCATTTCATCTTCCTTGCCTTTGGCTCTTTCATTTCTTGAAAACATTAATGTGTAATAGACCACGCATTTTATTTCTCTATTCTTCAGACAGTTATGATCCCTATAAGATATAAGCAATATCAACCGAGTGTTTGTTTGCTGAAGAGTGTTCATTGCAAATATTTAATACATTTATTTATTTTTCTCAATTTCTATGAGATATTTTCTTCATTTACATTTCAAATGCTATCCTGAAAGTCCCCTATATCCTTCCCCATCTCCCACCCGGCTCCCCTACCCACCCACTCCCACATCATGGCCCTGGCATTCCCATGGACTGGGGCATATAAGGTTTGCATGACCAAGCAACCTCTCTTCCCATGATGGCCAACTAGACCATCTTCTGCTACATATGCAGTTAGAGACACGAGATCTGGGTGTATTGGTTAGTTCATATTGTTCTTCCACCTATAGGGTTGGAGACCCCTTCAGCTCCTTGGGTACTTTCTCTAGCTCCTTTATTGGGAACCCTGTGTTCCATCTAATAGCTGACTGTGAGCCTCCACTTCTAAAAAGATATTAAGATATGAAGTTAAAATGAAAAATAAAACATCAAATTAACACAATTTAAAATCTAGTTAATATAAAATAAAGTCTAGGGAAATAATGATAGTAGACTTCTTATTTCTATGACTATAAGAATTTTATTAAGTAAAGTAGATTAACAAATTAAGTCTTTCCTACTATTAAACTACTTTAATTGAAAAAAAGTCATTGATTTTAAACATCCTGGACTTTAATCATTTAATACATTGCAATTATCTATATATGAAAAGAGCTGCCAATATAAATTAACAGTATTTGGGACATTTTCACTGTCTTACAATATATAAATTGATTTTTAATTTTTGTGTGTGTGACTGTTTTTTACATTTTTTTCTGTATGTTTGCTTTAACTGCCCATATGGTAGAACAGACTTTACCCCAAATTGTAGTTATATTTGGAAGTTACTTAACATATATAAAGGCCTTGTAGTTTCCTGAATAACTACCTTGGGAAACCCATGGAGAGCCTCAAAGTTCTTCTCAGTCTCCCTCAAGGTCAGACAGAAGTGACAAATGCCTCATGAACACTTGGATATTGAAAAAAGAACAGGCAAACCTATGGAAGATTACATTCTGGGTGTAAATAACACGCACAGTGATTTACTATATCATTTCTAAATGAATGCTGCAAAGATACATGCCCAAAAATGCAGGTGATGACTTACAATCAAGTCTTTTCTCACAAGAGACATTTCAAATGTGCACTGCAAGGTCAGGAATGATAGATATTTATTTACATGTGTTAAAGATTATGGTAAGAGACCAATCAGCAATTTAAAATAATTGCTTAAAATGAATTATCTTATGGCCTATTATCAGTGTTGTAGCCATCTATACCAGCCAGTAACTTCAAATTTCAAAACTATTAGTTCGACCCTTCAAAGTGAATCTGGCCATGTTACAATTCATTGGATAAATTGTCATTGGCTCAACATTAATATGTCCTTGGTGTTCAGAAACTAGCCATGATTTCTGGTTCAGAACAATTCTGATTAGTGTTAGTCAACGAAACACAAAACAAATTCCATGGATATATCGAATGGTAGGATAGAGTGGAAAGGAGCAAAAAGAGGAACTAGAAAGAAATCTCCCAAATGAAATATATATTTAGAAAATAGCTAAAGAACTAATTTACAAAAAAAAAAAAAGGAGGGTTTTTGCTTTGTTTTTGTTTTGGATTTTTGTTTGTTTGTTTATTTGGTTGGTTGGTTGATTGGTTGGTTGATATTGGTTTTGGTTTTACTTAACATATTTGAAAGGGCAGTATATGAACCCTTGTTATTCATAGACTTGTAAAGTCTGTTGCATACATCCTTAAAAAATCAGCTTATCTAAATCACATTTCTTACAAATTCCTTGCGGTATTTGAAAATTAAAACATTTCATTCGATTATTCATATTTATTCCTTCATGTACTATTATAAGCACACTACTGTGAGTAAGAGAACAAGTGACTTTTTACATGTATGAAAATGATAAAGTTTTCCCATGTTCTCTGTGCAGAAAAGTGTAAAAACAGACGATCTGTGAGACAGCACCGGGGGTATATTTAATGCTGGAAAACAAATCATGTGCTATACACTACTAGAGAGAGCCCACTGGGATGTGGCAGTCAACCAGAATAATGACAGACCTTAGAGTGGAAATGACCCATTTATTCCGTGTACTGAGCTCTTCTATAAGTGAGAGGGAGTTATAATAAACTTGATAAAATAATAGTGACTAAAATTGAGGAGTTGAAGGAATAGGTACAGCCAGATGGCACAGTTTCCAAAGGAACAGATGCTTTTAACATGAGGATGGGACAGCAATGATCCTGAAACTGAATTAGAGAGGGAATTGAAAGTGACGAGATATCTCTATCCCATGTGGGAGAGTTGTATCATTTCTAGCAGATTGCCAGCTTGCAGGTAGTTCAACGAAACAAAGCAAAGTGCTATAAAAATGTTCAGATACAGGAGATGACCTGAGCTGGGATTTTAGTTGAGGCTAAGTATAAGTTTGCCATATAGCAGAAGAACAATGAAACGTGTGTGTAGAAGAAGAAAATCACAGAAATGCATGATGTCTATTTTGATTTGCCATTACAATAAGGGAAAGAATTATCACTGATCTTTAAATTATCAGGACACAGTTTTTCAAAAGTATTTACTTCCCTCAACGCCCTAAAAAAGATTGATTATATAGCTCTTCAGGAGGCAGGAAAAACAAGAAGCAAATACTGAAAAGAAAAATATGTTTACATACTTGAAGAAAAGAGTGACCTTCCTTATGTGTGATTTACTCAGCTTATAAGGCAACTTTAACACAATTAATTGCATCAACCTAGAGCATAAATAAACTATTGAAGAATCAAGAGGAATCAAATACTCAAAGGAAGTAAGAAAAAATATTACTGTCAATGGATATTTGAATTTTAAATTCAATTTCAAAATTGGAATCAACCAAGATGGTCTGTCCAGATGGATGGACAGTATTGAATACATCTACAATGTTATTCACAGCAGAGGAAAAAATGAGTTATCATACCAGGAAATGACATGTTGGAAATTAAATGTGTAATTGGTAAAAGAAGCTTATCTGAAAGTTGATGCAGCATCTGATTCAAATTAGAGAACACTCTAGTAAAAACAGAAACAGTAAGACAGAGATCATACAAAAGAAAAATAAAAAGAGGCAAGGGTCAGTGGAGATTGTAGCAGTTAAGGTAGAAAAGGGTGTCTGTGATGCGCACAGAATTCTAAGGAAGTAAAAATATTTTCATATGCTACAGTAGTCAGTAAATGGCAGTACCAAAAAATATCAAACATGCTTCAGACCACAGACACCATGAATTACAAATTTTAGGTAAGACTGCCCCATCACCTTGACCTCATAAATGGTTAAGAATGTACCATGTAACAATGGGTGAGGTTATTCCTGTGTTGGAAATAAGTAGTAGATATGGCTACTTGTCTTCCTCTTGATTTTGTTGAACCTAAAACTGCTGTAAAAATACTATAAAATCATCATTACTGACTTAACACCACTGTTTGCCCAAAGGTATGGAAGCTCTCACTCTTGAAAATCAGAGAAGTAGATATTGTACATCCTCGAAAATACCTAAACTGTTTCTTTTCTGTTGTGTGTGTTATAGATCATAACTGTCTCACAGGACTTCTCCATCCATAGAAAGAATACAAGGTGAAAAAGTAATGTAAAATAAAAATATAATAATGTCATATATATATATATATATATATATATATATATATATATATATATATATATATATATATATACATCATCAGCTATTATTGGCAGAAGGAAAAAAAAATCTGTTGTCTTCTGGGTTTAGTGTTGGACTTTGAAAAGAAGATAGAAACAGAAAATCAAGGGAGCCCCACTGACAAATGTTACACCAAAGTAAATCAGAGATGTTACAGTGTGGAAATTGCTTATATATGATAGGCAACCAAGCCTAGGTAATAATTCCCAGTGCAACAGGAAGGAAACCAGTGTGCAGCACAGACAAATTTACTTCATGTGAATCTCACTGGGAATTGAAATGTGTGTTGTGATTTTTGTATTATTTTATTATATCTAGACTGATTTATTTTAAGAGGTGTTTTAAAGGTACTTATGCCATGTTTACTCTGAACAAAGGAGAAAAATATGGAAAGGATTTACTGTGAATAAAATGATAATCATTGGCCGCACTTTGAGATACTGCTGGAAAAGCTGTTTTTTTTTTTTTTTTTTTTTTTTTTTCAAACTCAGGTTATATTACAGCTTCTTCTAAGCATTATTTCTGGGATATGTTAAAAATCTGGACTGGATAGAAAAGCAACAGGTATTAAAGCAGAGGAGAAAATATCAATCAGCAACATGAAAAATAGAGGGAGCCAGGGGACATGGAGAGAGACAGAGGACAGACAGAAGAGAGTGAGTGAACAAGAGGGAGTGAGAGCAAGACAGACAGACAGACAGACAGAAAGACAGAAAGACAGAAAGACAGAAAGACAGAAAGACAGAAAGACAGAGACAAACAGACAGAGAGACAGAGACAGAGAAATGGACAGAGAGACAGACAGACAGACAGAGACAGGTCTAGATGTTTTTTTCTTGTGTTTAAACTGTGGAACAAACTAAGTACCCCAGTTATGTCTATCATGTTATTATTTATAATTTTTTCTTATTTCAGATACATTAAATGAATAATAAATTCCTAAAATAAAGTCATTTTTTAAAAGATGAGTAGTACTACATTGTGTAAATGTATCACATTTTCTTTACCCATTCCTATGTTGAAGGACATGGTTCTTTCCAGCTTCTGGCTATTATAAATAAGGCTGCTATGAACATAGTGGAGCATGTGTCCTTATGACATATTGGAGCATCTCCTGGGTATAGGCCCAGGAGTGGTATAGCTGTGTTCTCAGGCAGTACTATGTCCAATTTTCTGAGGAACTGCCAAACTGATTTCCAGAATGGTTGTATCAGCTTGCAAGTCCATCAGCAATGAAGGAATGTTCATCCTTCTCCACATCCTTGCCTGCATCTTCTCTAACCTGAGTTTTTGATCTTAGCCATTCTGACTGGTCTGAGGTGGAATCTCAGGATTTTTTTGATTTGCATTTCCCTGATACTAAAGATGTTGAACAATTTTTTTCAGGTGTTTCTTAGTCATTTGATATTCCTCAGTTGAGAATTTTTTGTTTAGTTCTGTATTCCATTTTTAATAGGGTTATTTGGTTCTCCATAAAGTTCTTAGGCACATTGATGGAGCTAGAAAATATCATCCTGACTGGGGTAACCCAGTCACAAAAGAGCACATGTGGTATGCAGTAACTGATAAGTGGATATTAGTGCAGAAGTTCAGAATACCCAAGATACAATTCACAAACCACATGAAACTCAAGAAGAAGGAAGATCAGTGTTGATATTTTGGTCCCCTTTAAAAGGGGGATCAAAAAACTCATGGGAGGAGATACAGAAGCATAGTTTGGAGCAAAAACTGGAAGAAAGGTCATCCAGTGACTGTCCCACCTGGGGATGCATCCCATATACAGTTACCAAACCCAGACACTATTGTGGCTGCCAATAAGTGCTTGCTGACAGGAGCCTGATATTGCTGTCTCCTGAGAGGCTCTACTATTGCCTGACAAATACAGAAATGGAGGCTCACAGCCATCCATTGGACAGAGCACAAAGTCCCCAATGGAGGAGCTAAAGAAAGGACCCAAGATGCTGAAGGAGTTTGCAGCCCCATAGGAGGAACAACAATATGAACCAACCAGTATCCCCAGAGCTCCCAGGGACTAAATCACCAACCAGAGTACACAAGGAGGGACTCAAGGCTCTAGCTGCATATGTAGCAGAGGATGGCCTTTTGGTACATCAATGAGAGGAGAAGTCCTAGGCCTTGTATAGGCTCTGTACCCCAGTGTAGGGGAAAGGCAGAAAAAGGAAGTGGGAGTGAGTAGGTTAGTGAGCAGGGGGAGGACAGATCGAATGGGGTGGGGGATTTCCGGAGGAGAAATGAGGAAATGGGATAAAATTTGAAATGTAAATAAAGAAAATATCTAGTAAAAATGAAAAATAAAGTCATTGTGTTTCTTAGCTAAGCTTTCATTTCTTCTATGAACTAGGAGTAGAGTTTGTTTCTAGGGTGTTGATTAGACCTTCATTTTGATTTAATTCATTGGCAGTGTTAAACTATTTTCACATTTCCTTTATGTTTATTTCAATAGAACCCCTCACGTAGTCAGAGGAAAATGCTAAGATGTCTCAAGTGTTGTGTTGTCCTTTCCTATCTTTAAATGAGCCTGATTTAAATATCAAAACAAATGAGAACTTTGTAACAGTGCTGCAGAAATAATTGCACTCTAGCAAGATGTCTAGCAAGATGTCAGAGACATTGCTGACAATAGAAGCAAACCGCAAACTTGGTATTTCGTCATTTGTACAGGTGTTTACATTTATATCATTGTTTAGCATGTATGTGTGTGTGTGTGCATGAGTATGTGTGTGCTTCTGTGTGTGTGTGTGTGTGTGTGTGTGTGTGTGTGTGTGTGTGTGTGTGTGTGATTTCTAAAAATTGGTATTACACTCACCACAGACCTGTTGATGTAAATGTAAGAGGGAACAAGGTGGGAACTCTGAACAGATTATATTCACAGAACAACTAGCATTAAATTCTGAGAAAACTGAAAATGTTCGGAATCTGTTAATATAACAAAGGAAAACCCCACAAAAAGCACATATTTTGAGTGATCAAGAAACAAACTAGAGAGTAACACAGTTCAATATGATGAAATCTAATAATGGATAGAGATAGAGAGAACAATTCAAAAGAAACCGATAGAATTGATGCTTTAAAGGATTCAGGAATAGATTTTCCTAGAGTCATTAAATCACACAAATTTAGCTAGAACTTAGCTAATAGAGACCTATCTCAAAATAACCCAAAGATAAGTAGTGTCCTAATCAGGCTTGTTAGAAATAAGTGAAATTTAGAATGCCAGGATGTTAACGTTTGTTCACCAAGAGTGATCTACAATTAGGTTCCATTTCCATAGCAAAAGAAGACTGACTTAAGAAGGCCTTTAGCACCTTTCCCTTAGAGAAGGAAAGGACCTATGGGGCATCTTAACACCCAACAAGTTCTCGTCCTCCATGTCCCCTGCACTCTTATCAGAGAAGGTATAATTCCACCAGTTGGGCAAGATGACCCTGGGTAACTACTACTTAAAAGGAACAACATGAGTGTACTTATGAAAATAATTCTGGGAATAACCTTTGCAGATCTCCCATCAGCTCTAGTGGCAAGATTTATGCTACATCTGTTTAAATTCATTAAAGTTTAACCTGCAACCAGAACCTGAAGGAAATGTGTAGATGATGGTATTTATGAAATGTATAAGCTTAAGGTGTATATAACAACAAAAAGACTATTTATGGCTGACTCTTCTTTGTGCAGTAGCTAGAACTACTAAAGATCTTTCTTTTTCCACTTGATTAATCTCTAAGACTGCAGAGTGAGTTCTCACTGGGAAGCTATATTAATATCAAATCTAGAATATTAAAACCACATACAACTCAATACTATAAAGAATGTTAAACTGAAATTAATATTAGTAGTCAATTGAGAAGTGGATTTGGAAAGCACCATGATTAAAATGTAATAAGGAATTAGGTAGGGTAAGGCAACTTTTCCCAATGAAAATGACCCTACTGAGGAATACAAATGTCCTTGCACTTCAACAATGAATTTTTATATACCTACTATAAATGTTATTATTAAGTACAAAGTGTAATGGATGCATCTAATCTACTGTAACTCACAGCTTAGTACCAGGATATACTGTCAAATCTCTACTGGTCACCCTATGATTAAATGGCCAATGGAGCTGTAGGTCCATTCTTTTCCATGCCTAGGAAAGGAAACTTTCCACATCTCCCTTTGCTTTATACTAAGTAAATATTGCTTTATGTGTTCAAATTTGTGTTAAGGTGCACCACTGTAAGTAAAGGAACATCCACAGTTGAATAAGATGTTCTTTCACCCTATCCCTTCCAATTACCACTAGAAAAACGCCCTGTCTTGTTTATCACGGGATTAGAAAATAGAGGATGATTTAAGAATGAAGCAATTCTCAGGGGAAAATAATAATGGAGTAGCAGAGAGCTTAAATATCAAACAGAAATTCAGTGTAACAACATATTGCAACTGACCTAGACCAGGATAAGGAATAGAGTGAATTAAAGCTGCTGTAATTTAAATAAATGGATAGATAGATAGATGATAGATAGATAGATAGATAGATAGATAGATAGATAGATAGATAGATAGATAATTATGGTGCTCAAACTAGAGAGACAGACAAAAATCAAGATAAAATTATGTCTGTGGCCAGATCAGGTTTTGAGGCTTGTCAGTTTTTAGAATAAGATAGATAAGGTCAAAAATTAATGAATGAAATAAATATAATTGAAGACAGTATATAAGAATTAAAAAGGGATATTTAAAGTAAGACAGAAGCTTGGGTGTCACAGAGCTCAGTAAACATGAAAGCTTCCTAACCATAACTTGCAGAGTAGGTCCCGAAATAAACTGTTTTTGTTGTTTGTTTGTTTGTTTGTTTGTTTACCCAGTGCTTTGTTCCAAATCCCATGACACTTGACCATTCACCTCATAGGAACACTATCGTCCTAAGAACAGATCAGACTTCTGATGACTGCCTACGACAACCTAAAGTGAAATAATGGCCCAGACTGCAACTCATGCATACCTCCTGGCCCAATTCTTCCTCCATCTGAACACAGAGATCATGCCAGCAATCAGAATTCAGACATGGAGCCACTGACCTTCCCAATGGGACAACAATGATTAAAATACTTTTTTGTTTTATTTTTTAAACCACCACCACTTATAGACTCTTGTGGGGCCATGAAAGGCAGCCTGTTTTGGTTGAGGCTTGCTTTAGAGACCCAGTAGAAACCCAATAGAAAACTACAAGTGACAGAACAATGAGCCACATTCTAAGAGACAGGTGCCTGACTCCATAATTCTGTGACAATCAGTCACACAAGCTCCTGTCATTCTGGCCAGACTCCACCCTGACAGTTACTTGACTATAGCCAGGTAAGCTTCCCTCCACTGTTATCTGGCATCAACAAGGTGGCCTAGCCAACTATAAAAGGAGCTGTTTGTCTCCTCCTCACTCTTTTAAGTTCTCACTTTTCTTACTCTCATCTCTAGCCCTCCTTCGCTCCCTCCCTTCCCCCTTCTCTTCATGTGGCCATGGCTGGCCTTCTGTTTCTTTCTACCTTCTCTCTTTCTCTCTGCATTTCTATAATAAAGCTCTAAAACCATAGACCATCTCTGTTCATCAAGGCCCACCACACTTGAATGATGGGATAGGCTTTCCCCTAAAGAGCTGCATCTAACCTCCCACTGCCTTCCTGTACTCTAGCCATGGACAGGACCAAGGACTCTCTCCCACATGGGAACCATCCTCTCCCCCTGCCCCCTCTCCTCCCTTTGGCCCTGAGGATGACCGGTCTGCCCCTGGGGCCCCCATTTGGTTCTCAGCTCTTCCACAGCACCTAGCAGTGTCTGGGATCCCCGAGACTAAAAATCTGTTATCTCTGGCCTTCCTGAGAGACCTCGGACTGCCCCTTGTCCACCCACTGATGGGCTGAGTTCCATGAATTCCCATAGCTAGCACCCACCTGGGGCCATGAAGAAAGCATGCCTCAGTTCTCCTGCATCTGCCCTCCCAGAGCACCTGAACTCTGGCGGGACATGAGTTTTCTCCCTGTCCCTTTATTCCCCCACACCCACTGCCCTACAGACTCTTTAATGTTTATATTGAGGAATGTGGCCTAAATCACTTACTGTTAATAACACTGAACCTGAAGCCTTGCTTTAAAATCTCAGTAACAACAACAACAACAACAACAAAAAAGGATAAATTGTGAAAGACAGGGATACTAGAAATGTTTAAAAAGTGGAAAATGAAAACAAAGCAGTTCATTAATAAAATATTCTAGTGAATATTTCAATATATAATGATTAACAGAAGTAAACATACCATAAAAATCACAGCCTGGAGTTTTTCTGCTATACCTAAAGCTGATATTACACTCTATAGATACTTTATGTATTACATGTTAAATTCCTCATTTCACTGCCATAATTATAAGTGAATGAATAACAGTGCATATTTTTTTCTGAACTGTGGTGTATTTATAATATAGAGCAAAAAAAATATGCAGGTTTCATTAGCATTAAAATATAAGCAGTTCTAGTCAAGAGTTCACAATAAAAGAAGTTAGAATAAAAGATTCCAACCAAATACCTGTACTCATTAATCTCTGACAAACGGAAGGACAGAAATTACCATGCCTCAAAATATACTTTATTTATCCAGATGCCCATCCGGCCTACATCAGATAGGCTCAGCAGGGCTACTTTAATCCTCTATTTGAATGCAGATTACTACATGTCAGATTTAGAATATCTCTGGGATGCTAATTTTCTCTATTTAAATATCATTTTACCTTCTGAAGTTCTCTTATAATTTTACCGCTCCCATGGATGAAAGTCTCTTCACAGTGACTTTGAAAATAGTTCCGTGAATAAATATCCAAAGGCTCAACATGAAAACTGTGATTTGAGTTAGCCCCTTTGTGTGTTTGTGTGTGTGTATGTGTGGGGGTGTACCTTAAAAACATTTTTTTTTTGAAATATAAAACTTCTTATTTTAAAATAGTTGTGTTCTGGGATAGATAAATACTCAATAATAAACAGCAATAACAACCACAACAAAATCCCATAATTTTCTGGTAGTACTCTTTGGCAGCTTTCTTTTCAAAGACTTTTGTCCTACAATTTTGCAAAGCGATACCTGAAATTACATTTAAAAAAATTTACTTTTCAAGGTACAGTTTTGCTTCTCCATTCTTCCTCAGAACTTCTTGGATAAATGTGGCATACTCAGTCTCAGAAAGGAAGTATTTGGTAACAGTATGTGCCTTCCTCAAATGCCCTGCAGAAATGGCATGACGTCACAGTACCTAAACCCTTAAATTGAGAGTTGTGTTTGTATCATATATGGTTGTAAGTCCCAGGACACACTACCCAAGTGTAAAGGTTCTTGTATCACAGAGCAAAGAGTTGGACCAGGGACACATGGTAAGGTACCCCTAAGAATGAAGGTAGACTAGTAAACCCAGGATAGAGCTAAAGGGTCAAAGAGTACCTGACAGTTAACTGCTATCTAGATAGGACTCATTGTTTCTACAATCATATACCAAGGGATTCATTTTAGCATTGCTTGTTCTGTATAAGAAGACCAATTGGGATCCCCGGATGGTCATTCATTCCCTACTGTCTGTCTTCTTACACATATTCACCTCGATTTTTCTTTCCTATGTCTATTCTCCTGTCAATCTCATACACATTATATTCATTTTAGTATTTCTAAATGGCCTCCTGGACTACATCTACTATTACTTTTCCAGTATGAGAAGTTATAATCAACAAGAAAGTTATGTATTTTGGTAATTAATCAATGATCATTGATAGGCATTCAGTGGGGTAATTATAAGCAGTAAGCATTAGTTACAAGCATTATTAGCATATCTTTACTTTTCACAGTGTTATGGTTTGCACCAACAGTTATATCTACATGCATTCTCTTAAAAAAAACTCATATGTTAATTTGTTTGTTTGCTTGTTTATTTGTTTCCAGCTTGTGGTACTATTGAAAGGAGACTGAATAATAGAATTCTAACTTCTTCAACAGCTCATTCTCCTGAAGAATTCATTCTGAATTGCTATGAGGAGGCTGGACCAGGTTGGAGGAATAGAGAAACATTAGAAGTAGATTAATGGGCATGTAGCCTCCTATACTTTCTCTCTCCAGCTAGTTTATCTTTTAGCTCAGATGTTTTGTCAGAGAAAAAAAAAAAAAAAGATCTAGCACATATGGATCTATTGAGAAACCATCAAGTGTATCAAGAAATTAATATTTAATTAAGAACACTTTGCAAGAAATCATAATATTGGCATTTTCCATGATGAATTGTAATTCAACAAACTTGCTGAAATCTCAGTCCCACCCAGTACTTCTGACTGTGACTGTGTTGGGAACAAGGAAAGACTTTGTAAGTGTGATCGAGATGAGATGAAGTCATGCCTGCTGCACTAAAGTGTGTAATAATTAAGTAAGACTGAGGCCCTGATGAAAAGAGAAAGAACTTAGGAATACACAAAGGAGGACATCCTGGGAAGACAAAGACCAAAGTACTGCCTCTTCAGAATTTAGGAGAGAGATCATGAAGAGACGCCTCAAAGACACACAAAGAGGAACTAACCCTGTGAATATTTTCCTTTCTGACTTATATTACCCTAAATTATGACAGTAAAACCTGAGTGTTTACAACATCCAGTACATGACAATTGATCAAAAGAGCTCTGGGAATACAATACCATTTGTACAATATAATTTGCTTCTCTTGAGAGTATCTATGAGTACAATTTCATAGAAGACATTATAAAATATCAAAAAATTAAGTAACTGGAAATTATATCATTTTAATATAATGAAACTTGAAAAAACAAATAGTATAATGAAATTCAAATATATCACTATATATGTATATGTATACATAAAACTTACATAATGCCTAATACATACGTGTGTACAAACTATTTAAATGTTTGAAAAATGGAGTTTCTCATCTATAAAATAAAAAGGTTTTAACTTCTATTTGGAGTCACATCTCTATAAGATTACTCATAATTCTACTTCTGAAATATCTTGTTATTTTACTTTCTGATGTGAAAAAGCAAATGAATTTACTTTGAATGTTAGGTATTCCTCTGTAAGAAATTACTATTGCTTCTAGAAGACACGTATCCATTTTACTGAAATATTGAGTTCCTAGTTAACATCGATGTCAGAGAGTTGAAAAAGATACTTTAAATTCCACTGAAGAACTCATACTGCTATTCCATGCGTCCATTTTTTGGCATTTCAAAGCTAAAAAATGAACGAGCAAGCACATAACAATTGCCATATTTATAAATACTTAATTAGTAGTTTTCTCTGAATTACTTTTGGATTTTTTATCATAGACAAGATATCTACTGAATGCCTTTCTTTCTTCTTGTACATGGCTCTTTCAGAAGGTTTTTATAAGATTTTTGAGTATTTGTTTCTTTGTTTCCTTTGTCATATCATTAACTCTCAACAAAATGATATCTCTTAGGATGGAGAACAATTTGGGGTGCGGCATGTTCCTACCCCTCTTGCTATCTGCCCAATTAAGAGTCTGCAAAAATGACAGACTACATATCATAATTAAATGGTAAGTTGAAAAATGTTAAGCCAACTAGAAAATACTTTCCAATGTTACAAGAAGAAAAGTTAACTTTCCACAAGTTTTTCACTGGATATATTTAAGGAAATGAACCTTAGGGCATGTTTGCACCTGCTGGGAATTTCCAATATGAGGTTTCATTGGCTCTTAACCTTGTTCACTTGCCTCAAGTTCAAGTCTCCAGTTCGATTTCCTTATTCAAACCTCATTACAAACTATTTGTAAGCTTCCTTTCCCTACAACACTATTATCACTTCTTTTGGGAAATCTGTTTCATGCCTAACTCAATATTGTGTCTGGGGAATCTCATAATGAGTGCATATTTTTCAGCCAAAACAACAAAGTTTACTGCAGTTGTCTTTCTCTTTGCAGAGGACATGCTTCTACCTCCTAATGCAAATATTCTATTTTTATTTTTCAAGCATACTTTATCTAGGAAAGCAGCTTAGCTTCCATTTTTCTCAGCTATCAGTCACTGATATTCATGGAATTCCTGGGTCAAATAGGATAGATTGACTATTCCATTTCTGAAGAACATGGTACAAAGTGGTTAATAACATAAGCGTCCACTTATCCTGCAGGAAGTCTAATGCCAGGCAGTTCATAATTAATTGATTCAGTCACTTAAGGATGCCATAAAGACTCAATTGCTATACATTCTCTTGCAGCATTATGCTCAATTTTATTCTGTGTTCTTGTGTGTTGATCAGTTCCAGACATGATAGATCCTAAGATAGAAGAAATATCTTTTGCCTCATAGAAGACTCATAAAGGTTTCCTTGATAAATTATTAACCATATATAAGACTCATGTGCTATTCTGAATCAACACACAAAAAGAGATTAGACTTTTGTTTAACCAAGGTCTGAGGTATATTGGGTGAATCCAGTTATATTTGAGGTACTAGCTTAATGGTAAAGTGTGAAGAATAACTCTCTTAAATTCAACGATGATTGTTACTTAATTCAAAACAGTGCTTTTGTAAGTTGTCTCAACATTATTTATAGCATTCTCTGCCCTATTTTACTCAGTCTCTGTCTTGCCACTAACCCTTCCAGTCCCTCAATCCAAACTTCTTCATTGTTGACTGTGGTCTTCTGGGTTCATGACTTCTTACTACTCATTTATCAACCTTATCTACATTAATATCTCCCTTCCTCTCATAATGTTGAAATGCAATTCTGCTTAATGTTCTTACCTTGAATTTCACTACATGGAGGATTCCTCCCCGAAACCTCATCTGTGTGAACTAATCATCCATCAATCATTGCTCAAATGTTCTTATTCTTCTAATTTTTTTTCCTGATGTCAGTCAAGTATGCCACCCTTCACCCATTTTTTGTGTTTCTTTCATTTTACTGGTATAGAACACATCCTCGAATGAAAGTTTAATGTTGATTTTTGGGTTGTCATTTCCCTAACCTTACAACTCCTCAGAGAAAAGGATTTTCCAGCCTTATTTACAATTTGAACAGTGCTTAGAATAGAAAGACAAGAGGTACATGCTGGGCTTCCAGCCAGATACCTGCCTTTAAATGATCACCTGAGAAAGAGCAAGTCTCTCAGGCTTACAAATCCTTCTCTGTCGGGGTTTAGAGACAGGAAGGATCTTGATCTTGGTTTGTGTACCTGTTGTGGATACAATATCCTTTTGCAGCAGCCTCTGAATGTTGCAGAGCTCCCCACTGCTTTTCTTCCTCTATCCAGTAGACACATGACAGCAGAACTTATAGAAATATTCTAATCTTCTTCAAAGTCTGAATATGAAAATGTACAATTTTTAGAAGGACTGATATTCTGAAGAATTAAATTCACTTTTAAGAGGAATAGTCTGGTTTATATAAGAGATTAAAGCTCCAAGATCAAATAAGTCATAGTGCCACTCAGTAATACCTGATAAGAACCATAAAAGCTCTTTGTGAATGAATGAGATGAAAAAAAAAAGCTCTTTGTGAATGAATGAATGAATGAATGAATGAATGAATGAGTCAGAAGAGGTCATGGCCAAGAAATGTTCAGGTTACAACTAAAGTTCAAACTAGAGGAGAAGCAGACACAAACACCACCCATAACCCTGAAGCTATTTCTAGTTGATAACTACTTCAAAATGAAAAATTCTCTTTCTCCAACAGATATTCACTGGGATTACAAACCACTCTTGAGGATAGGCTAACAGAAAACAAACTGAATGACTTCTTTGGAGTTGCTTTGCCACATACTATTTAGTCGGGGCACTTTGTATTCTTTAGAATTTTAATTTAATTTTACTTCTAACCTTTCTATCTTTCCTCCTCCATTTCCATTCTTACTTTTACCTTACAGGTTCCTTTGCAAATGTGACATAGCTTCTAGAGTTTTATTTTTAAGGGTTTCCTGTGTGTGGTAAGCTGGGTGTTGCTGCATCTATACGTGTTTCTTGTGTGCTTTCATTGTCTCTTTTTCTTCTGTTTGATTCTCTGTTTTGTTTTGTCCTATTCCTGTTTGGTTATTTTTTTTTAACCTTGTTTTACTATTAGTGTGAATGTAAATGCCACTCTTACTCCCTTAGATGAAGTGCTGCGATGCGAGCTATACCCAAGTTGTGTGGGTACATTGCTTGGGCTAAACCGCAACCATATCTATCTGCAAAGCTAGGCCTAAAATATTTCAGCCTCGAGGCCTTAATGCTTAATAAACTCACTCTTTCTAGCTCTTTCTGGACTATGGCTGTCTGGTTCAACTCATCTATTCTGGCTCAAACTCCTCTCCAAGCTGACTCAAACTGTCTTTTCTCGGTTTCTGACTTAGACCCTCTTCTTAGAAAGACAGCCTCTGAACTTCATGTACTAAACTGTTTTGAACTGAACTGAATTGAAATGAATTAAATTGAATCTCTTTTCTCGGTGTTCTTTAAATAATTATTCTTTTCTTTTCTGTTCTTGTGAGAGTTGGCCATAAACACTATATCTCATTCTCTCAAATCTTTCTCCAATTTATCATTTTGCTTGCCCCTCAATTAGATGTCATTTTCAAACATGACTGTTCCTTCTACAAACTCACCTTCTCTTCACTGTTAGGGATGAAAGGTGTGTGTCTGCATCATACCATAATATAGGACATGTCTGCATTCCGGCCAGATCACATCTGTGGATGTGACCTGTTGTTAGAGCACTCATGTGGCTAGAATAAAATGCCTGTCCTTGGTTGCCACTTTTCTTTCTAATGAGGAACAGAAAGGCTGTCAATTATGATTGGAGGTAAGGCATGGAGAGACAATTGTAATCAGAATATAAGCTATAAAGTGTCTATTTTTAATAATAGAAAAATGATTATAAATGAGCAGAGAAAATTTAAGAAAGGACCCTCTGATCATTAATGTATATGTACACATATACACAGATTTATCCATGAACTCTTTCTTTCTCACACAAAGACATGGACACACACACACACACACACACACATATTTAGCTTGCTTTTGGATTAACCTTTTACATCAGTGTGATGGGATAATTTCCATAAATTTATTGTCAGGTTTTTATTATATTTGGTATGAAATATAGTCAAAAAACACACTATGAATAATTGTAGTTACTAATGAATTAAGAAGAAAGTACTGGAGTGAGTGATTAACTGCAGATTCACCATGAATGTATTTGTTTTATTTGTTGTTGTTTTGTTTTGTGTTTTTCCTTCAAACCTACAGCTAAGGCATAAGGAAACAATGCAGTGTTGTGTAAAAAATTGAATAGATTGTCAATGACATAAGCAAATTCCTTGATAAATTTCAAATAACTTTCAAAGTGGGTTAGAGTATTTCATGTTTAAAACGTGAAACACTGTATAGTGATTACAGATATAGACTACATTGATTTTAATATAAAGTATACTAGTAATTTCTCTACTACTTCCTCTTCTTCCTCTTCTTCCGTCTCTCCCACTTCTTCTTCTACTTTGTTTGCTGTTTGGGGGAGGGTTGTTTTTTGGTTCTTTTGTTTGTTGAGACAAGTTTCACTGTGTAGCCCTTGATGACCTGGAACTCATTCCATAGAACAGGCTTGCCTGAAACTCAGAGTTCTTCCCGCCCCTGCCTGCCAAATGCTGGGATTAACATCTTGCCCCAATATTCCAGGATATAAAATTTAGGCAATAAAAAACATAGTGAATCAAGCCACAAATTTTAATGAAAATTTTCAAGATGCAAAAACAATAGTGATCAATTTAAGACTAAGCAGATTGTTATACTTGGATACTGATATGGAAGAGATATGTAGCATGTAGCACTATCATCACAAAAAAAGTCACACAATACTTACAAATTTTCACATCAAAAGACTGAGCCAAAAGTAAATATCCTTAACATATTTAAGAATTAATGATGAACAATGAATGTGTACAAATTTTAATAATTTGATTCAAAGTGATTACTCCAAGTAATTATTCTAGATGTTGCTGGGCTAAACAGCAGAAACAGAATATCTAAATGTAGCAGTTGGCTCTTCTGAGCAAGTTCTGCATGTCAACATGGGAAGCACAACTTAATTAAAACATTTACAGAGAATTTTCCATTTACTGAAAACAGAACATTAGAACATTATAAGCTAATGCAATCATCATTCTTCTCAGATTTTTGCCAAAGTGGAACAGAGGGACATATTCAGTAAGAGATGAACTCATATAGCTAAAGTAAGATTGTTAAAATAAATAAAGTAACATTGATTATTTAAAATAAATAAAGGAGAGTGAAATGCATTTTCTCATGATCTTAAAAATAATCAGAATGGAATTTTTTCAATTCTACAAGTACTTTTTAATTCCTTTAGGAAGAAATATTATATTATCTTGATTTGCCAAAGAAATAATGATCAATATTGCAAATTATCATCCAAGCAAAAATATGTTAAAATTAGATGAGACACTGAATTTAAACAGCAAAACCATTTTACATAACCAGAAACATGAATTATGAAATATTAAAGCATGATATCATATATGATAGAAAATTATAGGGATATTAGGAACAAGATTATAACTATCGAGTTGTCTTCTGTGATACAGAGGACATGTACTAGTTGCTAGAAAACAAAACTAATGAAAAAATAAATATAGTTTATATTATATTATTAAGAATCATTTATATATTATGAAAGCATTTATTGTGCATATTTACAGTGTAGATTCAATATTATTTCTATCTTCTGAGAAATTTTTAAACTATCTTCTCTAAAAATCATTGGAGTGTCAAGCAATTATAGTTAAATTATACTAAATTGAATTAAAAACTAACTATTCTTCATATGAATATATACATATAGCTTTAAACTATAACTCAAGATATCCCTTTCTTAAGTTGTTTCATCAGGAATTTTGTCACAGTCATGAGAAAAATAACTAGCAGAGAATTTTGATTCTGTAAGTCTATGCAAAACCCTGTGATTAGGAGAATCATAGGTCCCATTTAGGAGGCCACTGCTACTATTCTGTTTAATGGATATGATGTGCTTATCAACTTGACATTTCAAGATTGTGGTTTATGCCTGTTGATTTACACAGCTGTAGAAAATTCAACATGTATCTATTTCTAAATAAACATGTAATGAACTCTAATAAACATGTAGCATGAATTCTAAGCAACTTCTAAATGTCTGAATGTGGATTGTATCTGTTGAAGTCTTTACTGTTGTTATCACAGAGAAGCCCATTGGTAAAGCAGAAATAAATCATCTACCTTTATTACACTCATGTCAGGGTAAAAGAATGAGGGGAATAACAGTTTATATGCTGATAGAAAATCAGGGACAAAAGGGGTAAGCTTGTGTAGTTGCTTCTCTAGGTTGGTTATTACCATTGCTACCTTGAACACTACCCTATGGAGACATGCTCAGGGGCTTCATCGACCTTCTCTACATCCCTGTGAGTTATCTCTTCTCCATGAAGTTATATAAAGAAAATAATTTATAGAGGTCGGACTTTGGTGATGTAGGTACACATTTATCACCCACAAAAGGACTTTTCCGCAGTACAACTTTTTGTGAAGCAGGAGGAACTTTTCAGCAGTGTAATTGTCCATTAGTGGCACAGAGGACATGCTGGTTAGTAAACTACTCTCATAAATCAACCAATTCCTCTCCCTTCCTCTGCAAAGTGGACTTAGATTTCTTCCTTCTGCCAGTTAATGCTCTTTCAATCTGTGGTAAATAGATAATTCTTCACACCTTCCCAAGAAAAGTCGCCATACTCTCAAACAAGTCAGATAGAATTCTGGAACAATTACCTTTTCCTCATGTAGGAAAAAAATTTTTACGAGGATATTCAAATAAGCATAGCATTATACGAATCTGATTACAGCAAGCTACCTAGAAATGTTATACCCATGAAGTATCATCAACATGGATGCCTAAACAGAACTTGAAGAAGGAAAACACTGATAGACTTCCTAATATGGATGAAGGGGATATGCTATACATTCTCAACTATAGAAAAAGAGCTACAGGTAAGTAAGGAATGGTGATGTGGGGAAATAGTCTTCCTCAGGGAAGGTTCTCTAATTGGTTAAACAATATCAAGTAGTCAACTCTGAAATCATAGACACACAAGTTTTGTTAAATTAACTCAAAGTTTGTATATATAAAAGGGAACATAGGATGGGTTTGAGGGCAGAAGAAGAATGTAAAAGTAATGCAATTATATTTTATCTTATTAAAATTTATTAAACAAAGAAATTGATCATATCACCTTGGGCTTCTTTGTCTTTATGAATAGATAGAAGTCAAACATTTTAAACAAAACGTGTAAAGATTTAGTTATCTATAGATTTTAGAAATATTTATTTATGTGTGCATGTGTATGCTTGGGTGTATATATTGGCACTGTATGTATTCAAGAACCTGCAGAAGTCAGGAGAGTTCATTGAATTCCCAGGAATTGGTGCTATAGATGCCTGTATGTTGCAATGTGGATTCTAGAAATAAAACCCTAGTTCTCTGAAATAGCATTAAGTGCTCTTAGATATGTGCGAACTCTCCAGTACAAGCATGAGCAAAGCCACAGTGTGTTTATAATCCATCCACTCATAGAATAATTACTTTGCGTAGGATAGGGTGATTTTAAGAGATCTTCAAATGATCAGAGTGAAGTCTTCATGTGGGAGCATATGCAGCTGGAAGGCATAGTATGCTGTTACAGAGTGCATATGCTGTATCCTTAAAGTTGTCTTCAGAGCCTCAGTGGCCATAAACAGCCCCATCATGGCTATGTTAAGCTATTGCCAAAATTCTGAGCTTTGAAATGCTTTCCCTGGCATGTTACCCAATGATTCAGCTTATTAAGATACTAATAATCTTAATTTTGGTTAAGGTGAGTTAGGTGAGGTAAATGGATAAAAACAGAGGCTGTCTTCACATACTTTATTGGGTAGTGTACTGGCTAGGTTTGTGTCAACTTGACACAGCTGGGTTATCACAGAGAAAGGAGCTTCAGTTGGGGAAATGCCTCCATGAGATCTAGCTGTGAGGCATTTTCTCAATTAGTGATCAAGGGGGAAGGGCCCCTTGTGGGTGGTGCCATCTCTGGGTTCTTGGGTTCTATAAGAGAGCAGGCTGAGCAAGCCAGGAGANTTTTATCAGACTTTCAAAATGTCAGGAGAGAAACAATAACTGAATAAATAGGGCGTTTTATCAAGTTTTTTCAGCACTCAAGGCATCTTTATGTTTTATTAATCCCACCTTATCCCCTAATCATATTAGGAATAATATTATCGAGTTCTCATTATTGATGGTTTACTGAAAAGTTTAAAAATAACTTAAAGCAAACTCAGAGAGCTACAAAATTTGTCATGCTTTCCTTTATGTGAGCTGTCAAGTAGATAAAATAACATCCTGGTAAGGGGAGCCAAATGCTACCAAATGTATCTACAGAAACTACTGGAAATAAATGCTTTAGAGGTCAGTCAATGGCTTTGGAACTCTTTCTGCATTTCAATTTGCCCAGATCAAGAGGTGACAAGAACAGAGAGTTAATTGTCATGTGTGCATTCTCTGTACAGAAGGATTGAGACAGCTTACCTAAATTCCCTGATTTATAACTTATTTCCTGTGTCATACCCTGCTTAGTTTCTAAAGATACATCTTACTTGAATTCATTTGTGAATATGTCTAGCCCAATGTGGCATTTCTACAAATATATCCCTATAATAATAAAATTATTATCATTTTAATTACGATAACACTTGGGAGTTTGAAGCATTCTCTATAATCTATGCCAATTTGTTTTATATTTTATTCTGGTTTTGAATTAAAATAAAAAATTCATTTTGTCTCTATAGCCATGTCCTGTTCATTGGCATTAATAAATGTTTTATATATAAGAAATTACTAATGAACTGATATATGTTAATATTAATAAAAATTAGGTGTTAGAATCAAACTCAATACCTTGCCCTGCGAGGACAATGTTTAAACCCTGAGTTCCCACCCTTATGATATCTGATTTCAGCCTCATTGGACATCATTTATATTGATGTCATCTCTTTTCAATTAGAAAGTTCATGTATAACTAAGGTATCTGTTTTGTCTCTAGAGAATATGATTTGGTTGGTAGATGGTATATATTGTTTTCATTTTCCACAAATGATCAGTATAACTGAAAATACAGATCAAAGTTAAAAATGTATTGCTATGTATTGTCTTCTTGAAATGATAGAAGTCCAATTCAAGGAGTTTTCAACAGTATCAGGAATTTATTGAAGTATAAAATTAACTCATATGTGTAATACTAAGACAGAATGCAGTCTAGTTCTAGAAAGCCAAACAAATGTTTGTATAGGAAACAAACAAAGAACATTAAACTATGAAAGAGTGGCGTTCAAAACATAGAAGTTGCTACCAAAACATAGAAGAAGCAGGCTTTGAAGAAGTTGTGATGGTTTGAATGAGAATGGTCCCCATAGTCTTGTATGCATGAATACTTAGTCACCCCATAATGAAATTGTCTGAAACAGGCTAGCTAGGTATGGCCTTTTATGGGAGAGATGCATCACTTGAAGTTGACTTTGATATTTCAAATCCCATACCAGGTCTAGTCTCTCTGTCTGTGGTCTGCAAATCAGAATGTAAAGCTCTCTGCTACTGCTTTAAGCATCATACTCCCTCCAGCCATGCTGATCATACACTAACCCTCTAAAACTGTAAGCACATTAAATGCTTTGTGCTGTAAGTGTTACCTTGGTCATGCTGTCTCCTTATAGCAACAGAACTGTAACTAAGACACAAGACCCTTGTTTTCTAAAAACAAAACAAACAAACAAACAAAATCTCCTGTGTTGGTATTATTTTGGGGGGGTATTTTTTCTCACTTCCTCAATAAGGATAGAAAAATTTGTTAGCCTGGGCATACGGCTCAGTGCAAAGTGCTTGGCATGGATGAGTTTGGATAACCAGCACCTCTATAACAAGCAGGCACTGTATCCCATAGCTGTAACCCTAGAGCTATGAAGGAAGTAGGACAGGAGGATACCGGTAATTCACTTGTCAGGCAGCCAGGCCAACCATAAACTCAGAGATCACTGTGATATCTTCTCTAAGAGAATAAGATTGAGAAAAATATATTAAGACACCTGACATTCAACTCTAGTCTTCACAGATGATTGCATGTGTGCACACACACGCATGCATGGAGGCACACACACACACACACACACACACACACACACACAAACACACACACACACACACACACACACACAGAGTAGGGTAACACAACACAAATGAATAGAATGCTATTCCTTCTCTTGCTCTCTTCTCCTCTTTCTCCTGCTTCATTCCCCTCTTTTCTCTCCCCCCATTCCCCTCCCCCTCTCTGTCACTATGTTTCTCTCTCTGTGTCTTTCTCTGTCTGTCTCTCTATCTTTCTGTCTGTCTCTCTGTGTGTCTCTGTCTCTGCCTCTCTCTCTCTGTTTTTCTGTCTCTCTTTTTGTCTCTTTCTCTCTCTCTCTTTCTGCTTTCTAGTTCTCTACTCCCTCAACTCCCCCCCATGCCCTAAATAAACTCGATTCTATAGTTTAAAAAATGAGATTCATTTTGATTATTTTACATTTATTTCCTATGCTTTCCCTGAAACTGTTTTGTAAAATGGCTTCAGTTATCAGCTACCCTCAGAAGAGTGATTAGCCTCCTTCTCCATCCCAGGTGTTTCACAAGCCTCCCTATTCAAACAAAAGTCTTCAATTTAGAAAAGTTTGACTTTGTGATTTTTTTTGTTATGCTAACAGTATGACTACACAAAGCTCATCTTATAATACAGTGTTAATATCTCATAACATGCCTTGTATAGACTGGACAGTAGCTTACTCTTTAATTTTTCACTCCTGTTTCTGCTCACTTTGTGTGTTGTTTTTATTTGTGTTATTTTTGCTGTTCTTCCTGTGTTGTGTTTGTCAATCAATATTAAACTCTGGAGGAAAACAAAACAAAACACAAACAAACAAACAAAAACCTCAAACATTCAGCCCTGGAGAGATGGCTTAACATTTAAGATCACTAGCTCCTTCTCCAGAGGATACATTTGAATCCCAGGACCCAGATAGACAACACACTACCATCAGTAAATACAGTTCTAGTGCATCTATTACCCTCCTGACCCCCAAGCATACCTTGTGCACATAGCATGCTGATATAAACACAGGGAAAGCACCCATACACATAAAATAAAATTCAACAAATCTTTGTTTTCAAATCAATTTTCTCCATACCACCATTTTTGGGTTTTAGGCAAGTTAAATGTGAGTCACATGGCAGCTTTCTGGTCTTTGCAACACAATCCACAACTTCTGTTAAAAGCTGACAATTTTAGTTCTTGTCTCTTATTTCCTTCATGAAGTACTTGTAGGCCGAGCTGACAGAAACCATCTCAAGCTTCTAGGGAAGGTAGATTACAATGAGAAACAGGATAAAAAGGAAAACTACATAACAAGAGATTTCAAAGGAACAATGAAACATTGTGCAGATGCACAAACCATGTATTTGACAATGTTTACTAGCAAGAAGATGTATATGATGACACTTTTAAATGATATAAGGATACTTAGAAATACAATGCCCTTTTATAAATATACAGAGAAGAATGTGTAATGAGCCCACGTGTGACTAGGATTGTCTATAGTAAAGAGGTTAGCATTGGAACAAACTATTCCAGTTATAGTGTACCCTGCTTTCTTGGTTATATAGTTTAAAACTAGAGTAAACAAATTAAAAATTAGTAAATGACATGTTAATACCTACCAGCTTCCCAAGTTTTTGTAAAATATCACTGAAAGACAATAAAAATAAGAAAATACTGTTTACGAAAAAGAACCTTTTCAGTTGCAATTATTTCCATTAATATTTTTCTTTAGTTTCTTTTTCTGTTCTGCTCCTCCTCTTTTTGTAAAATGACTTTTATCTTTATTTCTTTTTTCTGTTGCTGAGGTAAAATACCTGGAGGAATTCAGTTGAAAAGGAAGGGTTTATTGTGGCTCATAATTCATAAAGAGAAAATCAAATTGCCAGGAATTTGAAGCAGCTATGGTCATATAGGTCGGTGTTAAGGGAGAAAAGAATCATAACTACATGCTGCTTCACATCAACTTTTATTTTCCTGTTTTCCCATCAAGAAATGATACATCCCATAGTGGCCAAATCTCCCAAGTCAATGGATACAATCAGAATAATCGCCCAGAGGCTTGTCTCAAAACTTGTGCTAAACTTGTGCTACATTCCATGATGAGGCAATTAGCACTACCACCATGCCACCTATTTTATCTAAAGACTCGTAGTCATTCTATGATATATCTTTGCAGACCAGCTATAAAAGTTTGCATAATATTTATCAATATAATTATTTTAAAAGTGAACTCTGATTGATTTGTTGATTGATTGATTGATTGATTGATTGATTGATTGATTTTAGTTGTCAGCTTTTCAAAATATCAAACAAACAGAAGTTAAAAACTTTAAACCCACTGTCTGGCTTCTGGTGCTCTGTAAGACTGCTAAATGTAAGTTTATGCTACATTTAATCTTGCTTTTATCATGCCTGTAAGTTCACTTTCATGCAAATGATAGTTCCTGGTCTCCTTAAACCTTGACTGTATCCAGTTCTTTA
Source organism: Mus minutoides (assembly GCA_902729485.2). NCBI lineage: Eukaryota > Metazoa > Chordata > Mammalia > Rodentia > Muridae > Mus > Mus minutoides. The sequence goes on along the minus strand of LR751316.1, from coordinate 159,441 downwards.
AATAAGGAGAAGCACCTCCACGCTGGAGTCTCAGTTCTAGTTTTCTTCTTTAACCTGATATTTTCATCTTTTAAAACAGAACTCTTTTTTTTGCACCGTGCAGTCTGAACATTAAGGCATTTCCTACTGTCCAAGTTTCTCTTTAACAGTATTAAACTACTCAGTTGTCATTGCGTGCCTTGTGTGAAATTCAAGCATGTGCATACAATTTCCTCTACCAAGCTCTGTTATCCTTAAATTCAGCTTCACTCAAACTATCAGGACACAGGCACAATGAAGCCAGGTCACTGTCACCCATATACCAACTTTTTCAGTTCTAGCACAAACAGTTTCAAAGACATAAGACTCACATGATCAGATTTTTTTCTAATGACATCCCCACTTCCACTGCCAACCTTTGTACAAGCTTATTTTCCAGCTCTTTTAGTAAAAATAGTTTGCATAATCAAATTGAGTAACAATTGATTTTAGCTCGTTGATTAATGGCATATTCTATCATGGAGAAGTCAAGGCAGAAAGAGCTTTAAAAAGTTAGTCATATTATGTCTAACTTATGTCTATTCATAAAGAGAATATGAATGTCTACAGTCAGGAAAACAGATGAGACTTTGCCCATATATTGCTGCTCCATTCTGTTTTTCTACATATAGAGTCCAGAATCCAAGACAGTAAATTATGTGAGTAACAACAACTGGCTTTTCCTAAACAATAGAAAATATCATTTTAAGGCATATCCAGGAACCCTTCTTCTAGGGGACGCTAGAGACCCTCAAGTTGACAATTAATGCTACCTATCACAGAGCTTAATATCACTACAAAATTTAATGTAAATGTGAACTTCTATTTCCTTCTGTGGAGGGCTTTCCATTCCATCAGAAAGATGCTGGTTTCCCCCATAACATTTATGCTATTACTGCATACATAGGCATACCTTGCCATGCAAGATATCACTATATACCAGAAGGTTCAATGATTAATAAGTTTATTGACTTTTTCCTCTAGCAGCCTGCATAGCATTTTCTGTGACATTCTAGCCAACAGGGAGGAAGTTGTAAGTCTCCACAACTCCTGTAACAAAAAACAATGTTTAATTAATAGGATCTTGCCATAAATTTCTGGTGGAGAACCAAGAGACATGATAATTGTCTATATTATTTTAGGGTTCTCTAGGACACCTATGGCCAATGGTTCAAGGGGTAAAATCTTTATCTTATATCTGGTTATTTGTTAGTATCCTATGACTTCATAGACTAGTATTACCCATGTGTAGGATAACTCTAGTTAAACTCAATCCTATGAATATGTATTGAATGACATTTATAAAATTGTGGATGAAAATCAAGCCTGCAAAAGAACATATCAGTAGAAAGTAATTAAGAATTTCTATTATAAAATATGTATCAGGTTTTAAAACCTAAATGATCATGCGATTTAGGTAAACATTAAGTAAACACTTTGTGAAATATCTTCCAGCCTTTGTTGGAACACATAAGACACAGTAGATCATCACCATTTGTTCTGTCAACAAAGTAGAACTAGTTGATTTCTGTTACAATCTTGTCTAGATATTACTGGGGTAGAAGCAAATCCTATTAAGAAAATGATTAAAAACTTGGTAAGTTCCTGTATACAGCTAATGTGTAGTTGTCTCTCATGGGCCTCCAAGTTCATGACATCTGAAAATGAGTCAGCTTTTTGTATAACCTCTCTCTGAGAGATGAATTACATTCTTTGAACAGACTGAGAGATGGTTTTCACTAGATACTGCCTTTGCTTCCTATCTCAAGCCATGCACTACCTTATTATCATGTGTGCCTATCTCTTTCTTCTTTCTGTCTCTCCATAGTCCACTTCTTTCAAACCTACCAGAACCATGACATTTTACTCATCTTTATTCCCTGGTGTGTGTGTGTGTGTGTGTTTGTGTGTGTGTGTGTGTGTGTGTGTGTGTGTGTGTGTGTGTGTGTGCATTCTTCTCCTTTTTGTATACATATGGAAATATACCATCTCTTGCTCATTATATTACAAGTTCATGAGATACCCATATTTATATTTTTAAAATGTCATGGGCTTGAACAATACATTTATTTAAACCTAACTCATTCATAATTTTGGAATTCTTGCTTATAAATGAAAAATGTTTCTTATTCACTATATCTGCATCAATTCAGATATTAAAAGTAAGGACTTCATGAAATTCTCAGGCAAATGGATTGAACTAGAAAATATCATCCTGAATGAGGGAAAACAGTCACAAAAGAACACACATGGTATGCACTCACTGATAAGTAGATATTAGCTCAAAAGCTCGGAACACCCAAGATACAATTCATAGATCTTATGAAATTCAAGAAGAAGGAAGATCAAAATGTGGATGCTTTAGTCTTTCGTAGAAGGAGGGAAAATACTCAAAGAGGTAGAGGGTGGGATGGACTTGGGAGGAAGAGAGGGGGAATAGGTGGAAAAGGGGGTAGAACAGGTATGTGAGGAAATGGTGGTGATATATAGAGGGTCAAGAATTTGAACAGAGGTGTGTAGCAATGGGGGATGGGGAACTGGGAGTAGCAACCAGAAAGTGCCAGATTCCAGGAAATCGAGAGGCTCTCAGGACCCAACAGGGATGAGATTAGTTGAGATGCCCAATAAAGGAGAGGGAGAACCTATAGAGTCCACATCCAGAAGTTAGGCAAGGCCTCCAATTAGGGGATGGGCCACCCCACTCATCTCCAAAGTTTTAAACCAGAATTGCTCCTAAGAGAAACATGGAGACAAATTATGGAGTAGAGACTGAAGGAAAGGCCATCCAGAGACTTCCACACCTAGGGATCTATACCACATGCAGATACCAAACCCAGACAATATTGTGGATGCCAGCTGATAGGAGCCTGACACAGCTGTCTCCTTAGAGGTTCTGCCAGAGCATGACAGATACAGAGGCAGATGCTAGAAGCCAAGCATAGGATTGAGCAAGGGGTCCCCAATGGAGGAGTTAGAGAAAGGACTGAAGGAGCTGAAGGGGTTTGAAACCCCATAGGAAGAACAACAATATCAACCAACCAGACCCTCTAGAGCTCCCAGGGACTAAATCACCAACCAAAGAGTACACATGGAGGGACCAATGGCCCCAGCTGCATATGTAACAGAGGATGGCCTTGTCATGCATCAATGAGAGGAGAGGCCCTTTGTTCTGTGAAGGCTCAATGCCCTAGTGTAGCAGAATGCCAGGGCCAGGAGGTGGGAGTGGGTGGGTGAGTGGGGGAGCACTCTCATAGAAGTAGGGGAGGACAGATGGAATAGGGGGTTTCCAGAGGTTAAACCTGGAAAGGGGATAACATTTAAAATGTAACTAAATAAAATATCCAATAAAAAAAATAGAAAACAATGAAAAGAAAACTTCACAATTTCTCAGTTTTTTATCTATCCTTCAGAAACAGTATTAAAGTATATTTCCTGTATTCTCATTATTATAAATCATTATTTGAATGTATTAGCAATCAGTTTTGTCCTGTGAATATGATATAATAAATTGAAGTTTTGATTTCAATATTGGAGAAATTATGTTTAATTTTAATTTAAATTCTTTCATTTTATGAGACAAAAGAAAAATTATACATTCCACACTTATAGAAGGAAATTTTCTATTTATAAACAAACTGAAAGAAGCAATTTCCACAGTAATACACACTATCATTGACATATTCAGGGTATAATTTTCTAGTTGCTAAAGCACATAAAATAAATAAACCCTGAATTTGACATTCTTGAGACTTTACAAAACTCTAGAAGGTAATGATGTATTTTTAAAGTCATTTAATAAGCATCTAGTCACATTTCTTTTATGAAATAAGCTTTTTGCAATTAAACTAGAGAACTGAAAATAGTTTATACTTTTATTTGATGTGATAACATCATATGTCAAAGTTATGGCATACAATTTCAGCTAACACAAAGAAATAGAAAGTAGCCTGAGGGCAATTTTCTGATATACAATTTTATGATTATAATAAATATTTCTTTATTAAAATCTAGTGTTGTCTGTTTATTGAAAGTCCAATAGCTAATGACTGGACACTGAAAACCCTGCTGTATCTGCTCATTTTCTTAGCTGTAGAATCTCCTCTGAGGTGAATTGTGACCATATATACAGAATTTTTAAAAACTCAAAGGAAGCTTAAATTTAAACACACACGCTCGCTTCGGCAGCACATATACTAAAATTGGAACGATACAGAGAAGATTAGCATGGCCCCTGCGCAAGGATGACACGCAAATTCGTGAAGCGTTCCATATTTTTAAGCCTACAGAACTCCAAATAGGCTGGACCAGAAAAGAATTCCTCCCGACACATAATAATCAGAACAACAAACGCACTAAATAAAGACAGAATATTAAAGGCAGCAAGGGAAAAAGGTCAAGTAACATATAAGGGCAGGCCTATCAGAATTACTCCAGACTTCTCACCAGAGACTATGAAAGCCAGAAGATCATGGACAGAGATTATACAGATGCTGAGAGAACACAAATGCCAGC
>LR751316.1:0-152680 GCA_902729485.2 Mus minutoides | reverse complement strand
CTCCCGGCCCTGCTCCCCTACCCACCCTCTCCCACCCCTTGGCCCCGGCGTTCCCCTGTATTGGGGCATATAAAGTCTGCATAACCAAGGGGCCTCTCTTCCCATTGATGGCCAACTAGGCCATCCTCTTCTATATATGCAGCTAGAGACACGAGCCCAGGGGGTACTAGTTAGTTCATGGTTATTCTTCCACCTATAGTGTTGAAGACCCCTTCAGCTCCTTGGGTACTTTCTTTAGCTCCTTCTTCCTTGGGAACCCTGTGTTCCATCTAATAGCTGACCGTGAGCTTTTTTTTTTTTTTATTTTAAATTAGATAATTTCTAGAGCCACAATTTCTACCATGTGTTTGTTGTTGTTGTCGTTTTGTTGTTGTTTTGTTTTGTTTTGTTTTGTTTTGTTTTGTTTTGATTGGTGGTTTAGTTCCAAGGAGCTCTGGTTAGTTCATATTGATGTTCCTCTTATGGGGCTTCAAACCCCTTCAATTCCTTGGGTACTTTCTCGAGCTTCTTCATTGGGGACCTTGTGTTTGGTCTAATGGATAATTGTGAGCATCCACTTCTGTATTTGCCAGGCACTGGCAGAGCCCCTCAGGAAACAGCTATATGAGGCTCCTGTCTGCAAGCTCTTGTTGGCATCTGCAATAGTTTCTGGGTTTGGTGGTTGTTTATGGAATGCCTCAAGTGGGGCAGGATCTGGATGGTTGTTCCTTCAGTCTCTGCTTCACACTTTGACTTTGTAACTCCTTCCATGGGTAATTTGATCCATGAAAATATTCTTGTATTCTGAGCTTCTGGGCTAATATCCACTTATCAGTGAATGCATATCATGTGTGATCTTTCATGATTGGGTTACCTCACTTAGGATGATATCCTTCAGATCCATCTATTTGTCTAAGATTTTCATAAATTCATTGTTTTAATAGCTGAGTAGGACTCCATTGTGTAAATGTACCACCTTTTCTGTATCCATTCCTCTGTTGAGGGACATCTGGGTTTTTTCCAGATTCTTTTAAAGAAAAGAAGAGCATTCTTTTTATAGCAAATTTAAGAAGTAGTTTAATTCCTAATATTAACCATTAGGATAGAGGAATAGAAAGTTGGCTAATAGGGTACCACACTGAAAGTATGCAAGTTTTCATGAAGAAAGTGGGAATATGCAATGCTGATGTTTTTGTCAATTTGACACAAGCTAGGGTTATTTGAAAAGATAGAAACTTAATAGAGAAAATCAGAGTACTTATAGACATTTTCTTGATTAGAGTTAGATGCAGAGAGTACCCAGCCCAGTGTAGGAGATGTACAAACCTTGGACAGTGAGCCAATGTTGGTCGTCTAAGAAAGTTAGTTGAACAAGGTATGAAGGGAGAGCCAGTAGGAAGGGTCCTCCATGGTCTCTCACATGGCAAGCCTGACTTAAGATAAACTGGTATATGAATTCAAAACATTGCTTCCTTCAAAAGAATACTGGCAAAACACTTACAAATTTTTGATAATGATGATGAGAAAGAGTGATAAGTTCCTTTCACTGATAACATGCCTACACCTGTCAACATTTTTCTTATAACAAAATAAATAACTACAAAAGAAACATTTACCTACTGTTGACCTTAGATCCTAAGCCGTTGAAGTTCTCTTTATGAAATGTTCCCCTATGCCAATGAGCTCAAGGCTCTTACCCACTTTCTCTTCTATTAGATTCAGTGTATCTTGTTTTATGTTGAGGTCCTTGATCACTTGGACTTAAGCTTTGTGGAAGGTGACAAATACGGATCTGTTTCCATTTTTCTACATACAGACCACCAGTTAGACCAACATCATTTATTGAAGATGCTTTCTTTTTTCATTGTATATTTTTGGCTTCTTTGTCAAAGATCAAGTATCCATAGGTGTGTGGATTTATTTCTGGGTCTTCAGTTGTATTCCATTGATCAACCTGTCTCTGTGTGTAAATAATACCATAATACCATGCTGTTTTTATCAATATTGTTTATAGTATAGTTTGAGGTCAGGGATGGTGTTTCCCTAAGAAGGTCCCACAATACCAGAGGGACAAGTGCTCCATTATGTTCATAACGGTCTTATTTGTAATAACCAGAAGCTGGAAAGTGCCCAAGTTTCCCATAATGGAGGAATGGATACAGAAAATGTGGTACATTTACACAATTGAATACTATTCAACTACTAAAGACGAGGGCATCATGAGTTTCACAGGCAAATGGATGGAACTAGAAAATATCATCCTGAGTGAGGTAAACCAGACCCAAAATGACATACATGGTACGTTCTCACTAATAAGTGGATATTAGCCCCCAAAATACAGAGCCTGAGATTTACCCCACAGAATTTAAGAACATCAACAATAAGAAAGTCCATGTGAGAATGTATCAATTCCACTTAGTAGGCAGAAGAAAATAATTATGGGAGGCAGAGGGAGAGATTTGATATAGAGAGGGGAGGGTGAGGAGAAAAGGGAAACAGGATCAAATATGGGGAGGGGACAGAAGAGGAGCCCAGAGGACAGCAGAATGAATGGAAATATGTAGCCTCAGAATGTGGAAGGTGGGGAGATCCTCTAGGAAGTACCAGAGATCTGGGAGGTGGGACACTCTCAGGACTCAATGGGAGTGACCTTAGATGAAATCCTCAACAGTGGGAAGAGGGAACTCAGAGAGTCCACCTCCAGTAGATAGACATAGCATCAAAGGAAAGATGGGGTTGCCACTATCCAGTCAAAATTTCTGACCCAGAACTTTTCCTGTCTGGGAACTGCAGGGGAAAAATGGAAAAGAGGATGAGGGCAAGATGGTCCAGTGATTGGCTTAACTGGGGATCTACCTCTTGGGGTGACACCAAGTGCTAATAGTACATATTGATGCTATGAAGTGCTTACAGCCTAGCATGGCTGCTTTGTGAGAGACCTAATCAGGAGCTGAGTGAGACACATGCAGATACTTACACACAACTAATGGATTGAAGTTGGGAATCCCTATGATTGAAAAGGATGGAAGAAGCTGAGAAGGAGGGTGACCCCATAGGAAGACCATCAGTCTCAAATAACCCAGACCCCAGGGAGCTCCCAGAGACTGAGGCAACAACCAGACAACATCCATGAGCTGGTCTGAGACACTCCAACACATATACAGTAGAGGACTGCCTGGTCTGACTTCAGTGAGAGAAGATGGTGCCTAATTCTGGAGAGACTTAAGACCCCAGAGATGGGGAAGGCCTAGTGGTGGGAGAGCATCCTATTGGAGACAGGAGGTAGGGGGAACGGGATGAGGAACTCTAAGAGGGTAGCCTGAGAAGGGGGACTAATGGCTAGATTTTAAGCAAGAAAGTAAGTAAGTAAGTAAGTAAGTAAGTAAGTAAGTAAGTAAGTAAATATAAAATAAAAAAAAAAGAGAGAAAGACAAAAGAAAGAAAGAAAGAAAGAAAGAAAGAAAGAAAGAAAGAAAGAAAGAAAGAAAGAAAGAAAGAAAGAAAGAGGAAGGAAGGAAGGAAGGAAGGAAGGAAGGAAGGAAGGAAGGAAGGAAGGAAGGAAGGAAGGAAGGAAGGAAGGAAGGAAAAGAAGAAAGGAAAGAACATTCATTGTCTCTCATAAGGATGCAATAGCAAAGGGTTGCTAAGGAGTTAATATCACTGATACTGCAGAAAAGTGAATCAGAATGAAAGGAAAAATACCTACGTTAATTTGTTTCATAAAAGCAATCTGTAATCAAACCACTGATAACTCTTTCCAAACTGGGTTTGAATTCAATAATCTTTAATGAAGGAATTGTTTTCTTTAATCTATATTGTTTTTAATTTAAATTATAACTTAAGCTGAAGGAGAAACATGCACAAAGAGATAATGAAGGAAGAAATAACTTGACTCTGAAAACTCTTAATTTTCTTTGAAAATTATCACTAAGTAAAAATGATTCTATTAATTTAAAATTTAATCTACCATTGTCAAACCTAAACAATGCACATGAATATTAAAGCCATTATTTTCAAAACTAAAAATGAAAAAGAGGTTCAATAATTTTGTTTCTTAAAATATATTAGAATAAGAATAAATAATCTTGTTGAGGAAATGGCTAAAATGTTAACTGGGTAGGCATGGCTCCCAGAGCTGGAATCCCAGCCCCAACATAAAAGTTAAACATGGAAAGTGGAATCTTTAACTCCAGTGATGGAGGAAAGACACATCAGTTGCATGTGTTTACTGGTAAATCTTGTCCATATGGCAAGCTGGTGAAAGACTGTCTCAAAAATAAGATGAAGAGCAAAAGAAGATAGCCAAACCTAATATCTGGCCTTTATATGCCACACACAAGTGAGGATATGAAGACAGGCAGCAAACACACACATTCAAACAAACACACACACACACACACACGTGCACACACGTGCACACACACACACAGTTCATGCACATGTATGTGCATGTATGGAAATACAACACTGAAACCCATTCATTTATATAATTATACAAGAATAATGGTAAAATTATAACAATAAAACTGAAATATTACGTGTATTTCATATTAGTACATATAAAATCACTACATGGGATAAATTGGAAAATATAAAACAGGAAAATTATAGATTTTATAATTCATTCTAGGACAAAGTAGTGATGGCATTACTTACTGTTCCTTTCCAAGATTCCCATGCTGTTCTCCAAAGTTTAACTTCTGATAAAAGTCTCTTCAACATCTTGTCAGTTTGTCATAGCTGTTGGATGTGGCAACAGTGTCACTTTCTCACAGACAAGACTTCCGTGTCATGTCAATGTCCACAGAAAATACTATCCTCATTTGTTGGTGACAGAGAACTGATGAGCCAAGCGTGTATATAAGACTCTTGGAAATTATGAAGATATATAATGTTAGGCTGAGTTCTTAAATAAAAATGTTATTTTATTTTAATCTAAGTTTGCTTTTTAAAAATATGTAATATGATAAAATAAAAGAAGAATTGCTTCTTTCTAACGTTTAATATCATGTTTGGTAACATACATAACTAGGCATTTAGAAACTTCAAATCGATACAAATACCTATTGCTTCATTTAGGTAATCAGTCTCATGAGGACTAATGGGAAAAAAACAGCGAATGGCCTTTCCTGTACATAAGAAAATGGTTTATGATAGAGAAATTTTATACAGAGAGAGAACAGTATCAAACTATCATTCCAACAGAGAAACTCAATAACAAATGGCGACCATAGCAGACATTGGATCTTTCATGAAATCAAGGCAAATAAAGTTTAATTTTCATTCTACTTATACCAGAATCTCTGGTGATATCTTAAAGGAGTTTGTACAAAACACTAACATTTTACTGTGTTAAAGTGTATTTTTGGAATAAAAATATGATTGATTTCTGAGTTTCACTACTTATATTTAGTTTGAATTTAAGGACATCACTAACTATCTGCTGTATTCCAATGAGCTATTTCTTTGAGTATATTGAAATACTAAGATCTAGAATAACCAGAATATCTTGTATTAAAGCACATTATTATAAACAACATTAGAAACAAAGTAAAAGAAAAGGAACATTTTTTTTCAGGGTACCTACATGAGATTAATTTAGAATTTAGTGTGTCATAAGCATGACTAATACATTCTACAAATCTATTCATTTTTCTATAACCATAGCCAAATGGTGATTGATTTCAAGTCATTACCGAAATGGTAGCGTAATCAAAAATACTAATAATATTATCTACCTCAAAAACTCAAAATACAGGAAGACTTTACAAGAGGCTTTTCTTTCAGTGGTATGGCATTTTGACTTAGATATATGTAGAAATAAAGGATGGTTGAAAACTGCAACGATTCAGGATGAAACGAGTAAAACTTCAATGAATGACTTTAAATATAATAAAAATGGAGTTTGAATTTTCTATGTAAGTTTGCCATCTATGATTAGGAAAACAAACTGCTCATGAGTTTTTTTTTTTTTTAATGTAATAAATAGTCGAATAATGAAAAGATCAAATTTAATTTATACACATACAAAAGTTGAATATGAAAAAACCCTTCACATACTAGTGGCTAGTTATGTCTTGTTGAACATCTAATTGTTTAAGAAAACTTTGTGATATGTTGAAAAGATATAATGCTGGTCACAGAAATAGATGTTAAATTGTAAATTATAAATATATAGCACTAAGAAAATATCTTGGTTCTATAACTCTCAAAAGTGAACAAAAATATTCAGAGATTGAGCACAGAGCTTTGATTTGTAGTTAAAACTTTTCTTGGGAAACAATTCAGAAACTACATCTTCCATTTACCAACCAGGCCTTTCCCACATTAGCCTGTATAACTAACTCCCTTGTATTGCAAGGTACAAATATTGACGCAAATTGACATTTTTGTTTTTGTTTTTGTTTTTTTTCAATGCTAACTCTAAATCCTCAAGTGTGTGTGTGTGTGTGTGTGTGTGTGTGTGTGTGTGTGTGTGTGCGCATGGTTCTTTTTGAATTTCACATTATGTACCTTAATCCCACACACATCCTCCTCCCTTCTGGTTTCTGCTACTCTATAGATACTGAAACCTCACTAGGACTCCTCTAGGATATTCTGCTGTTGCTCTGTGTAATGGAGATCTGTAAGGTATATGTCTGGGGCTGCTTGCATTTAAGTACTAATTAAACCTTGCTCCCCAATTTAAAACTATTGGTTAAATAAAACTGGTGGTAGCCAATTACTGGGAGGAACAGAGAAAAGTACAGTTTGGTTTACCTGACTGGGGATTGCAGGTAGACACCACCATGAGGAGGAAAAGGAGAGAAGAGAGAAGGTTGAGGAAGAGGAGGAGGAGACAGGAGAACAAGAGGTCTCCATGGATCGTGGTGGTGATGGACCAGCAGCATATGGTGATGGACCAGCAGCATATGCCAGAGTGAAATGCCTTCCTAGGACACCAAACTTCTGGGGCAGAAATAATGCAGAGAATTTCAAACAGCAAGCATTTGGGGAGCATACCAAACAGAACACATTGAGCGAACAACGAGACTAACACTTAGACATTTAGATTAGGGGTAGATTGGACCCCAGTAATTGCACAGAACCTATTAAATAAATATTATCGATTGTTTCTCATACGTTTAAAGTTAGAGGTAGATAATTTTAATATAGATTATTTTACAAAATCCTGTAGTTTTATATCTATAAGACCTGCCCCTTAATCTAATACAGAGCAGTTCATCTATGGGGTAGATGTTTGCCTGGGCCAATTCAAAGGCCTGCATCTGGACCTAAGGGTTATCTATCTCAGCAGGTCAGCCCACTGGCACATCTGTTTTCAAGTGACGCCACCAAAACCTCCCCTCTCCCTTTAAGCAGGGCTGTAAATGGGTCTCCTGTTCACCTCATGTATTTTTCATCTCTGAGGCTTACTGCTGAATAAGCTCACACTTTCTAGCTCTTCCTGATCTCCTGCTACCTGGTTCAACTCAGCTGTTCTGGCTCAAACTCTTCTTGAAGCTGACTGATGAATCTGCCTCTCTCAGCTTCTCCTGAATTGCTCTGCTTGGCCTTAAACTGATTCTGACAACTGATTCTAATCTTGTAGCTCCTTCGGATCCCCTGTACTGAGCTGCAGGAACTCAGATTCATTGAACTGCACTCACTGCCCTAAGTCCCAACCGAACTTATTTGGCTCACTTTACTCTGTCTGCACTGGTCCTAAATAGCTTTTCTCCTGAGAGTTGGGTGTAGCCTGTCTCTGACTCATTCTTTCTTATCTTTCTGATTCATCCTTTTGTCTGCCCCCTCATTTAGATACCATTGTTTGGGACTAAAGGTGTGTACTTAAGGTGTGGCTGCATTCCAGGCAGATTACATAGACCTAGAAGACCTCTGGCTGTCAGCCAGCAGCCATGTTGCTGGATTAAAATTCCTCTACGTTATACAGCAAAGGGATTCTAAACTAAAGAATGTCAAGATGCTATTTTCTAGGTATACTGCCTACAATATATTAACCAACGGAGCAGAAATTGACCCTATTTAAGTACCTAGAATAAAAGCAAACACCAGAATGGCAAATCTCCTAAAAGTATAAATACAATAATCCCAGCTGGAACTGGGTTTTATCCCACTGTCTCTCAGTATAATTCACAACACTAATCTATGCAATATTTTTCCCTAAACTAAATGATTGATTTTTAAAGATGCTTCTTACATTTCTCTATCAGGAGATTCTATTTATCAAAACACCTGCTATCAATATAGACCTTCAGAGTATTTTTTTGTTGTTGTTCAATAAAATATTAGAATACTTTCATGTCAAGAACAGTGTGTTTTAAAGCCAGGCAGAAAGTCATAAATGTCTTTACATTCTTAAACTCAGAAATTTATGTTCACCTACTTTTCTAGATAATCTATGAGATGTAAGACCACTATTACCCTTGGATTGCAACAGATCTTATTTTATGTCCTTGTAACTAAGTGTTGCATCTTAGCTATGACTTTGAAAGATGCACAGTAGGATCGGCCTCATATTTGCCCATGTAAGACTATGACCATCTGGAATTGCCCGAGATGTTGACTTTTAGAACTCCATCATATATTTTGCTTAGGGTGGCTATTATCTGCACCCTTTACCCTTTCAAACTAGTTTGCTATATTTTATGGCCTGGAGGAAATATTAGCCTCACATAAGTTTTAGACAGACTTCTTAGTGAAACATATGTCATAGAAGTCCCAGAACTGGCTGATTCTGATTCTCTTTATTCTCTGAAATCTGACAGAACTCAAGTTCAAATAAATGAGAATACAGGCACAGTCTGCTTTATAGGGAATAACTCAGAAGCTGACCTCTGTCTAGAGCATCTATGCTAACTATGAACAATGAAGTATAAAATAGACACTTGTGCATTTCACTCTCTAGAGTTAAAGATAACAAATAAACTTATAAATGAGTGCCTTTTGAAATTGACCCTATTTAAGTACCTAAAATAAAAGCAAACACCAGAATGGCAAATCTTCTAAAATTATAAATACAATAATTTAATAAAGCAATGATCTACTTGTTCCTCTGTTATGGAGAGTGTAGCGACTATGACTTCTTTGTCGTTCTACACTTATATATCTGGAGATTTGCAACCAGGATTTCATGTCAAACAGTGGATGAGCTTTTCCATTTCAATTAATATAATATAGTTCCCCAATGGGCAGGCCAGGACTTCCATTTCCCAGATTAATCCCATTCTGTCAAGTTGACAATTGACATTAACCATCACGTGGCTACCTCTTGCCTGATATGATACTAGTAATTAGTGGTTTCTTTTCAGTCTGAGGACTGACACTTCAGTGTATGGTGATTCCCTGTGCTGTGTGGAAACCTAACTTCACTAGAAAGTAGTCTACATATTTACGGCAATCTCTGTATCAGAGGTTCTAATTAATCCTAAAATTCATCTGGAGACTCCAAGTAACCCAAGTAGGGAAAGAATTCCTAAACAAAAAGTGATACTGTGAAAATTATAATACCTGATTTCAAATTATATTACAGAGTCATAGTAATAAAAACCTCAGGCCACTGTACCAGGTGCATAAATTAGTGAAATTGAACAAAGTGCTCAATAACAAACCCATACTACTGTGGGCATCTTACTTTGTGCAGTCACTAGATAGATATACGTTGGGGAAAAAGCAATCATTCCAATAGCTAATAGGAAATTGCAAATCCCCTTGACAAGAAAAAAAAAATAGAATTCTATTTCTCACCTCGTATATAAATCAATTATAATTATTCAGAATCTCCAGTTTGATAATTCAAATTTGATCTTAAAAGAGAAAAGAAAATGGAAAAGCATTTAACATTGCAGGCATAGAAAATGATTTTCAGAATAAGACTCCAGTAGCCAAAGAAAGGATCGGATGGATTGACAAACAGGATAAAGTGGAGTCAACCCTTCCACACAGCAGAGGAAACATAGAGTCAACCCCCTCCACACAGCAGAGGAAACATAGAGTCAACCCATTCCACACAGCAGAGGAAACACAGAGTCAACCCCCTCCACACAGCAGAGGAAACATAGAGTCAACCCCCTCCACACAGCAGAGGAAACATAGAGTCAACCCCCTCCACACAGCAGAGGAAACATAGAGTCAACCCCCTCCACACAGCAGNAACCCCTTCCACACAGCAGAGGAAACATAGAGTCAACCCCTTCCACACAGCAGAGGAAATATAGAGTCAACCCCTTCCACACAGCAGAGGAAACATCATAGAGTCAACCCCTTCCACACAGCAGAGGAAACATAGAGTCAACCCCTTCCACACAGCAGAGGAAACATTGAGTCAACCCCTTCCACACAGCAGAGGAAACATAGAGTCAACCCTTTCCACACAGCAGAAGAAACAGACCACATAGTGGGAGACATTCTATAGACATTTCTGAGTCGACCTTATTTTATTTAATGGTTCCATTGGTTTACCTGGAAATGGTGTGATTTTGTTTTATTTAATGACAGAGCAACTATGTTGTCTATACATTTCATCTTTAGAAAAACTATCCAGCTGTTAATACACACCTGCACTAATTCCATAATGTAGCATTTGTAAACAGAGCTGCAGCAGACATCTGAGGGCAAGGATCTCCTTATTTATCTACTTAGATGTGGACAGCTAGAATATAAAGAAGTTCTTTTTAAAAAAAAAAACTTCTTTTAAATAATCATTCCATTCGTTTACATTTCAAATGATATCTCTCTTCCTGGTTACTCCTTCATGACCCACCCCCCCCATTCCATCCTCCCTCTCTCCTCTCCCCTTTGCCTCCATGAGGGTGCTCCCCAACCCATCCACCCACTCCTGCCCCACTGCTCCAACATCCCTCTATGCTGATAAGGGGATAATTTTTATTTTTATTAACATATATTGTTATATATGGATGAAATAATACATTTCATCCTCACATATTCACATATGCATAATGCACTGTGATCATATTAGCTTCTTTACTTGCCTTTATTATCTGCTCCTGCCCTGTCTTCAGCACCGTTTTACTTTCTGTTCTAGTTTCATGATTAAAAAATTTTCATAAATCTACATTCCACACATAAGTGAAAACTAACTGTGATTTACTCTTATGTTATTAATAGTTTCTATCCCTCATGGAAGCCTTGTAATACAGAAAGTAAACAATTTAAAACAGCTTAATGAAGTATTAGAAACTTAAAAGAATAACTAAGCTCCTCCCCACCCCACCCCTTAGAATAAGCAATGAAAACTACTGATAATCAACCTGCAAAGAGAACTCTGAGACCAGGAAAAAAAAAGACTTAAAAATCAGCCAGGTGGACTATAGAATCTCAGACCATTGGAGCCACCTGCATAGGACACCTTCAGACCTGTTAAGTAAGCTACCTGAAGACAGTGCAGTTAGTTTACTTCAGGTTCCCAGCTTGGTGAGTTGTCATGCATGTCGGTGTGGACATTGGTGACCCAGCTGTCTTTGTGTCATTTCTGTTCCTAAGTATCCCTGATAAGAGCCATTGGCTCAAAGTTCCACCAAATTGAACTTTGGTAGGCCTATGCTTTGGTTTGTTGTGGGATTCCTGTCCTAGGTGAGTAGGCATGTGCATTGTATCTCCTCAGGAAATCTTGTAATACATTTGTTTTGAACAACTGAAAATGGTTTTCTCCTAAATTTGTGCTTCTCACAGAAGCAACTTAATATCAGAAAATTACTATTAAATCAACAAATAAGTAATAATAGATTCAATACTTAATAGGTCAATGACTCTAACATTACTCATGCCTTTTAAATAATTTTACTATGATTTATGAAAATAAATCTAATGATCATCAATCATGCATATATTCTCAAGTGCTTGAGAACCCTGTGTGGTACCCATTTTTGTTTTTATATAAGATTGTCCTATAATAAATACATTGTGTTTTTAATACAAATCACCTCAAGTATTCGTATTCTAAACCAAAATTACTAAATGAATTTTTTTTCCTTTCTTGTTGCTGAGAAAATTATATCCAGGCATGATTGTGTTAATGCACCCCAGCATTGATTCACTCAGTTTATCAGGGCAAGAGTTACAATAGAATCCTTGATCCAGAAGCTGATGGTAGAATACGCATTTAATGCTATGCTCGTAAAGAAAAAGGGTTAGTAACTTCTTGAACAAGAAAAAAATAAATAAATACTCTGCCGATTTTGCCTGCTGAAGGAAACCAACCTTGACAGCTTGACATATTTTAATTGGCCGACTACTATAGGAACAGAAGCAAGTGAAAGAAATTGTTAAGAGTAGGAGGAAATTGGAAATATAAGAAGAAAGCACAATCAAAGAAACCTTCTCACAAAAGTTGGAATGATGTATGTGCTCTGCCAAAGTACATGCCGAAATGATGAGCATTTGCTGGGAATCGTGAGAATGCTACAAAATAGGAGCTCTAAGGTTAAAAGGGATGGAAGAAAACGGGACTCAGCAAATATGCACATTCAGAAGGATACGCAAGGCTTTCTTTGAAAGTATTCATTTTGGTCAAAACACTAGATTAAGAAACAATGGACTCTAAAAATAAACATTGACCCAGTTAGAACAAATTAATCAGCCTTTGTCATTTCCCTTTGTTTTAGGATGCAATATAGAAATAATGGCTGTCACGATAGTAAAAGAGAACGTCCTCATATGTCAAGGTGCAGAGAAAGTTATGGAACATAAACTAATCAGATAAGTTGTGTAGAAGTCAAGTGGGCAAAACAGGAGCGGAGAAATGTTAAACAAAGTGCAGTTTAGATTGACATCTCGATGCATTGGCCATGTAGAATAAAACACGGAGAGACAAGCTCAGTCATTTAGTGTGTGTGTGTGTGTGTGTGTGTGTGTGTGTGTGTGTGTGTGTGTGTGTGTAAGTCTGTGGGCAGGTTAACGGAAGTGGAACTGATCCATGCAGTGGAAGAAAACTGGAGACACATACACATAGGCAGTTGCACATAGATGCACATGCAACCAACATGCAAAAGCAGGCAGACATATAGATACAAACACACTCAGATACAACATGAAGTCAAATATCCTTTTTTTCTTAATGACCTAGATTTGACTGAGTATTAAACTCATCTAGTAAAATGCAGAGGAAAAGAGAGTCAGAATACAACTGCCTCGAATGTCAAAGAGCATCCTTATTACTATGTATGGGAAAAAATAATAAAATGGTCAGCCCTGAAAACATATAAAAACAAGGAACACTATACAGGCAGAGCAGATTTTATTTATATATGTAGGAATTAAAGATAATGCATCCTTGAATTTGATAAGACCCAGGACAATCAAATAGGAGGATTTAGATGTAGAAAAGGGAAGGAGGAAAATTATATAACTATATTATAATATCAAATTATAAAAGTTGATATTATATCAAGTATAAAATATCAAATTAAAAGAGAATATTCATATAATATTTAACTTAAAACCTTCTAGGAAGCTGAATTTACAAAATGTTTCACTGAGAGTCATTACATCTGTTATCAATACATACTGCTACTGAAATAGCAGAACGAGTTATCTAAAGGAATGTTTTTCAACTCTCATTGCAGTTTGATCTGCTTTGCTTTATTTTGCAGATACAGAGCTCACTGTAGCCCTGGCTGACCTGGAACAAATGTAGATCAGGCTAGCCTGAAACTCACAAAAGTCACCTGCCTCAGCCTCGAGGTTTTGAACCTAAATGTATGCATGTCTCTACCTTTCTTTCAAATTCCATTTTTCGGAGTATTTAAAACTAAAGTATTCTAATTTATAGTATTATGCTTTTAGGCCGCTATTAAATACCCAAATGTCAATATTTTAATGATTTATGGCTTTAAAAGCAAATATAATAGATGCTTCTGAATAGAAAAAATGTTTCTATAAGTATATGGCACAGTAGTATGAAAGAATATGTTAACTGGTCAAAATACACAGTATATACAAAAAAACATATATATGCATGTGTGCACATGCACAAAAGTTTAATGAGTCATGAGTATCCAGAACTCTACTCAGCAAATTATGTATGCTTTCATGAAGGTATTGTTATTTCTTATAGAGGTAAAATGATAATCAAAAAACATAGCCCTCCTCCTCACATACACAGTGAGAACTATGAGAATTCAACAAAGGAAGATTTCTAGCTCAAAACGTAAGCTTTAATGACTTTTTTTTTTTTAATAGTTGAAGAAGATATGAGTTTTGGATTTATAAGCCAAAAACCTAAAGCATCAGTTTAGATTTGAGATGCCATACTCTCAGCAAATATATAAATGGCTGAATATAGAAAGGAAGGGAGGGAGAGAAGAAGAAGGAAAGAGACAGAGAAAGATATATACATACACAAGAAGCCTTAAGCTTCTTATTATTGAAAGTAAACTCATGGGCTATGAGAACAGAAGCCTTAAGCCAAATAGTTCTGTGAGAGTGCTGTCTAGGAACAGGGCAGCACTTTTCTGAGACAGACCAGGCTCTGAGCTTCCTGACTCTTCCTGAGAGAGAGAGAGAGAGAGAGAGAGAGAGAGAGAGAGAGAGAGAGAGAGAGAAGATAATATGGATACTGAAAACTAAAATTAAAAACAAAGACTTTAGAATGTTTCAAGTTTGTTATGGTCAATATACAAGACTGTGAAATTATATTTCTTAATCTTTGCTGTCTTCATATTGTTTTTACTGTATTGTGGCATAAAATCTATAAAGTGTTGCTCATTATTTTCATTGTCTAAAATACCTTGTGAAATACAGTCAACATTTATTCATTATTTCTTTATGTATTTTTTCAAATGTACTATTATATGCAAAGACATAGGTGTCAAACTGGCATTCCTATTTTTACATTATGCTTACAGAGTGTTTTTTTGTGATTTTCATTATTATTGAAAGTAAACTCATGGGCTTTCAATATAAAAAATAAAGCCCTTAAGAAATTTGTCTTCTGAATTCCATCTCCTTAGATACTAGTCTCTCCTTGTATATCTCAAGTGGGTATTCTAAGGTAATCCCAGTAACACACAGTCAGTGCACACAACAGTTCCTTGTCCTTTGAGAGCACAATCACAGCTGTTGAAAACCAACAGAATAAAGTGAAGGCAGAAAAAGAAACCTGCCAATATAACTGTGATAGGAATCACTCAAGTTTGAATTTATCAAAGGAAGATTACCGTAGTTGAGCCTGACAACCAGGTTGAAGCCCTTATAAGAAGAGCCAGTATCATCCCTGAAATCAAAGACTCACTCTCCTGCTGGTTTTAAAGAAGGTAGACATCATAAAATCTGTGGTCAGGTGTCAGGAGTTACATTATTATAGCAATACAAGGTAGTTTGTAAGTTCTTTCCCCAATGTTAAACATTTGATGGAATCCAGCCTTACTGACACAGTCGTTGCAGCAACATCAATTCTGAGACTTAGACTCTCTGTTTTCACCCTGTTGTAACTTCCAAATAATCAGTCTGCTTTTTGTATCTTATGAATGCTTTTCTGATCTTTTTTGATTTTCAAAGATAATTATCTAGCTCCACTGTGTTTATTCTACATCTAATTCATACCTACTACCCCAAAAGAGAGAGGGAGTGCTTGTGTGTGTGTGTGTGTGTGTGTGTGTGTGTGTGTGTGTGTGTGTGTGTGTGTGTGAGAGAGAGAGAGAGAGAGAGAGAGAGAGAGAGAGAGAGAGAGATCTTGCAGACACCAAACACACAGTGATGGAACCATCTCCTGAAATCTCTTGTGGAACTCAGGTTTAGTGCTTTCTTTCATGCTTGATTTTGCAATTCATTTATCTAAGTCTTTAGATATCTGATTTACATGTCAAAGAAGTTTATATATTTAAGGATCTACACATGTATATATTTATAATTGAGATAAAAGAAAATAAACATAAAACTAATTTTATTAATTAGCATTCTCTAGAAAAACAACTTACAGAATGAATCTGTCTCTGTTGCTCTGTCTTTGTGTTTTTCTGTCTCTCTGTCTCACTTTCTCTGTCTCTATCTGCACACACACACACACACACACACACACACACACACGAGTAGTTTACAGGCCCTGGTCCAGCTAATCCAACAATGGCTGACTATGAATGTAATGTCCAAGAATCCCAAAGTTGTTCAGTCCACAAGGATGGATTTCTCAGCTGGACTGCGGTATACTTCCATCATGAAGAAGTAGCTTCTAATGCTAGTGAATGAATGGGCTTGCTAGCAAAAGCAAGCAAAGAGAGAGAGAGAGAGAGAGAGAGAGAGAGAGAGAACTTCCTTCTCCCAAGTCCATTATATATGCTTCCAGCAGAATGTGTGGCACAGATTAAGGTTGTCTTTCCACCTCAAAAGATTTGGATAAAAAGTTTATCTTTTCATTTCAAATGATAGAATTAAGAAAGGATTCCTTATAGGTATGCCTAGTCATGTCGATTTTAGTTAACTCCGGATGTAGTCAAGATGATAACCAAGAATAGCCATCATACTAATGAAAAGAACAAATAAAAGGAAAGAACATTTTTACCTTCACAATTTAAGTTTTTAATAAAATTCTAATTACATCATCTCTCCCAATTCACTTTTCTCCCTCCCAACACAACCATCATTCCTCTTTCCAGCCTCTCTCACATCCAGTCCTTTTCCTCCAAACTTGATAGCCTAAATATATAACTACAACCTGCTAAGTGTTTTCTCTTATCTGTATAAAATTTCAAGGTGTCTAATTTGCTTTGAATAACAAGTTAGAGAATTTTTCTTTTGGAAAGACTTATTCATCCTCTCTCAAAACCCATGGGATGCTTGTAGTTCTTGTTCAAGGGGTAAGAACCAGAGAATAAGGAAGTCCACTGTGGTGTAGTGAGTGACTCCTACAAATGACAGCGAAGCTCTACCCATAATATGTCAACAATATAGGTGTGTAAGCAAGGCCCGAACAGTAACAATACCAAAAGACATGATAACACAAAAGGGGTACAATGTCTGTTTTTCGCTGCTTGGTATTTTGACATTGTGCCTGTTGGTTAGCAACGATACATTACCACAAGAAATCATTGATGTTAATTAATTGAAAAAGATTAACAAGGTCCATAATGCTCTTCACGCTGGTGCATTTAATCCTTCTTTTTGGTTAGGCAGGACAACCTGTCACATGTATGTAATGGAATAAGGTCACTCACCTCATAACCAGAAAGAGAAAGAGCAGGAAGAAATTAGGATGTCATAATTGTCATATCGCGTGATTGAAAGACCTCATAACAGGCCTCACGTCTTAGAGGTTTTCACCACCTCCTAGTAGTGCCACACCAATTATGTAGTACCAGTTGTGTACAAAATTTATTTTATGAAAAATTTTCTAATACCCTTTGAAAATATACCAAATGTCTTCACAAAGCCTGTACTTGCTGCAGATTAATCAAAGGCTGTAAACTGGGAAAGCTACAAGCTTTCTAATCCTGTATTTTCCCTAACTTATAGGCATTGTTTGATTTGAGTGTATCTGAAAGGAACGGTTGGAAGTTAAATATTTCATATGGAAATATGTTAAACCCCAGAGGCAAGGCATCCCAGGAAAGTTGTGAATAATAGATAACAGCATTTCTATTTGTTTGTTAGCCTCTCCTATCTGTGCTTATTGAATATCATGCTGAGTACCCAAAAATATAAAAATAATAAAAGAAAAGCAACCGTGAGTTTATGTGAAACAGAAGCAAGATGTTATGAGCCAATGTCGGTCTGACTTCAGTGGAGACACTCCTGCACCACCCAGACAATTAAATCATCATAAAGCCTTAGTGAGTTACTTGGAATATTGTGCTGAGAAAATAAATTGAATTTATCTTGTTTTCATTCTATGCTAAAGAAGATTGTGAGGGCTGTCCCGAAGGACTGATATTTTTAAATGATTGTTTGGCTATCCTGCTATTATATTTCTCAGACCTGAGTTTTTGATAGTAAAGTATAAAATGTATTTTACTAATCTGGCTAAGCCTTCATGGAACTAGAATTGAATAACTATTTTGGAAAAATAATTTTAAAAAGTAAACTCCCAAAGCAAAAATTTCAGTGAATGAACAGGGGGAGTATTTACAGTATTAATCAGAATCTGTGGCTTTCCAGGAAGAAATGATTCATTCGAGCTGATATCAGAGAGAAAGTGAAAGTAAATATCAATGAAAAAGTCAAATTCTGAAAGGGTAAAATATGCAAATTCTTAACTCAGAATAGAAAAAAGTGAATCTGCATTCTGGTTGAGTATAATATATATACTGTCTTTCAGTAGCATGACTACATCATAGAAATGATAAATATTTAATCATCAGAAATATTTCCATCTATGAAAATGTTTAATTTTATGGCACCTCAATTAAATCTGATGAATTGTTTTCAAATAAAAATGAAAAGAATTATTGATATCAACTTAGTTAATATAAAAAAGCCAAACCAAAGCAAACCAAGACAAACAAATATAAAACAACAACAACAAAAACAACAACAACAGACATCCCAAACCCAGAATGATTAGTTTGATAACTTAAATATGTGTGTTTTTAACAGATAATTTGATCACATTTCCTTAATTTGTATTCAGTTCTTATGTACAGATTCTTCTGGTCTATATTCAATCCTGTGTTGTTCTTGCTAGTGATTGTTTTAAGGTGAAGGCATAGGGATAAGTGAATAAAAGCAGGGAATTTCTCTTTCTCCAGTGTCCATCCATCTCCCTAAACGTAGAGCTTGTGAATGGAGCCCCATTACTCTTAGTTCTAGTGTTCTGGACACTTATCAACTGAGGAACACTGAGCATGGGAGTGACTCCAGACTTAACAGAGACAATCACTTCTTCTTCCTAGACTGCTCCAAGGCAAGTTCTATTACTTGAAAACCTTGTAAAATGTGTATAACAGGATCCTCTTTATTACTAATAGAAAGTCCCTCAGTCCCATAACTTGTCTTACCATCATGCTGCAGAAACCTCAAAATCATTTAGGTAGCTCCAGTGTTCTATGTAAACTCAGTTTCCTTGGTTCTCACACTTGTGGGACTCTTTGCCAACATATAAAATTAAATATGTCCTATGTTATTGCAGTATATATAAGTTTAAATTATAGACTAACCAAGAAAAAGGACAAAGGAAGGCTATTTTTTCAGCACCTGGGGCTATCTTAAGTGGTTTAATTTATATTCTAAAATTTGGCTTCATAATAACACCCCTCTAGGAGTTATATTTTTGACAAAGCTACATTAAACACTTGACAAATTTCACAACATTTTCTTAGGAAAATAATATTTCTAATAAAATTTGTAAATATTTAATATATAAAGTATAGTTGTAATATGTTAACCGTTTTCCAAGGAGGGCTCTATCTTTATCCCTCAACCAACAGACTGACCGATAACACTGTTGCTCCTCCAAAGGTACCTAGAATTGTATCTGTCTCTCATCTTCCTGGCCCTGGGGCTGCACTAATACATAAAACTTAATAAGACTGATGCTGTTACAGTTAAAGAGATTGACATCAGTCAGGCTGGAAACTTCTCTTGTGTGTCATGGGAAAGCTGCTTGGCTTTATGAAACATTGTTTCCCCGTGAAAAGTTATCATTCATTTAGAAGCTGTGGGAGGCTGTCTTTACTAAAGAGAAAGACAAGAAGAGAGAAAGTAACAGAAAGGAAGAGAAAGAAGAATCAATAAGTAAGTCAGGTCTTTAAAGAGAATAAAAATGATCTCCAAGGAGGGTTTTTAGTAAACAGTAGTCTAAGCCAATTGAACCCATATCAAAACTAAACCTGAACAAATTTGATGAAATTCTGATTCAACTATTTTGAGAAAATAAAATGATTTTTAACTTACTCTAGGTCTAGATGGCTACCTATTCATGCAATGTAACAACTGGATAGGGGCCACTGTTAAGACAGGAATGTCTAAAATCTGAAAGGTGTCATTAAACTGGATAGGGCATCCTGGATGGAGTCTGGGAACATGTAGAACGGTGAGTAATGCACACAGGAAACTGGCACTTAAGGTCATGTGGTAACAAGAAACAGTTTTTTTGTTTTAAATTTTTTTCTCTTTATTAGATACTTTCTTCATTTACATTTCAAGTGTTATCCAGAAATTTCCCCTTACCCTCCCGCATCCGCGCCCTGCTACCCTACCCACCCCCTCCCACATAATGGCCCTGGCGTTCCCTTATACTGGGGCATATAAAGTCTGTATGACCAAGGGGCCTCTCCTCCCAATGATGGCCAACTAGGCCATCTTCTTCCATATATGCACCTAGAGACATGAGCGCAGGGGGAACTAGTTAGTTCATGTTATTCTTCCACCTATAGGGTTGAAGAACCCTTCAGCTCCTTGGGTACTTTCTCTAGCTCCTTCCTTGGGAATCCTGTGTTCCAACTAATAGCTGACTGTGAGCAACCACTTCCGTGTTTGCCAGGCACTGATATAGCCTCCCTCGAGACAGCTATATCAGGTCCCTTTCAGCATTATCTTGCTGGCATATGCAATAGTGTTTATTTTGGTGGCTGATTATGGGAAGGATCCCTGGCAGCCGCCGTCACTGGTTGGTCCATCCTTTTGATTCAGCTTCACATATGATCTCTGTAACTCCTTCAATGTGTGCTTTGTTCTTAATTCTAGGATGGGGCAAAGAGACCACATTTTGAACTTCATTCNCTATCCGATTTAGGATTGGTAAAGATCCTTTCCCAATCTGTTGGTGGCCCTTTTGTCTTGTTGACAGTATCTTTTGCCTTACAGAAGCTTTGCAACTTTATGAGGTCCCATTTGTCAATTCTCGCTCTTATAGCACAAGCCATTGCTGTTCTATTCAGGAATTTTTCCCCAGTGCCCATATCTTCGAGGCTTTTCCCCAGTTTCTCCTCTATAAGTTTCAGTGTCTCTGGTTTTATGTGGAGATCCTTCAACCACTTAGACTTGACCTTCGTACAAGGAGATAAGAATGGGTCAATTCCCAGTCTTCTACATGATAACAGTTTTAAAGGACTTGTAATCCTGGGGGAAGATATGCTCTAAAGGATATAAAAATTCGAGGTTTTATATGATGACTTAAAGCAAAAATAAACAATCAATGCCAAGTGAAACACGGAGGGCTCAGAGAGTGAAGCATGAAGCTGAGGAAGGGAGAATGTGGACTTGTAGCTTCACAACCCCTGATAGCAATAAAGATCACCTTGGAAGGGCACATTCTGGCTGCTGACCCTGTACTCAGACTCAAATCACCCAATGCAGAGGTTCCAAACTTCTCTTTTTTACACTGGAAGCAAAATTTAGTTGCTGTTTGTCTTAATCTTCACAGTTTAAAGCATTTATTTTTATGTAGCCATAGACTATTTTCCTTATGCAGTTTTAACTTAAGTATATAATTCATGTATATAGCTTATATATACAACTGTATAAATTTTAGCTACAAAAAATAAGTAAGAACAATGGAATAAAATTTGTAGTTAAGGTAATAAAAAAATTCTGATCCATAAAGAGCAGAGACTAAACAACTAGGCAATGGAATTTTCAGGACAATTTTGAATATATATATATATATATATATATATATATATATATATATATATTACTTGCACAAAAAAATTTGTTGTTGGTATAGTTTTATATGTATTGAAGAGAATTTGAGGGGAGGAAAGAAGAGCAGGATATGATGCTATAATATTAAAAACATTAATAATGTAAAAATATATTTTTATGTAGATTATTTTGTTGATATCTCATTATCATTGTTTACAATGTAGTTATTTATTTTAAACAAATTTATTATAGGTAAAATAGTATGTGATGACACCTAAAACATAGCATATGTTTTGTGTACATTTGTGCACACTTACTGCTGCTTCTTTAACTACAGTCTTTCAATACAGCCTGAAGTTAATTTCAGTTGACGATAACTCTCTTTGAAAACATTCATTCTTACTTTTGAAAGCCTCTACTCCCCAGGAGTTGAGCTGTGACCACATGTCTGATTACTGAGAATCCTTCAGACTGGCTCAATCATGGCATGTACTTTATTTAGTTGTGTTATGATTAGATGGAAGGTGAAGTTGAGCTAACTCAGCTCACACAAAAATCCTTGCAGAGCCTTAGGACAGCTAACAGCCTCTACCCAAGTTCTGCATATGACATTTTTAGACTAAATATTAGCCACATACATCTTTCTAAACATTTTTACCCTATCATGGACCTTGAATCAAGTGTGAGATTTATGTGGAAAGCGACCTTTCATTCTGGATCTCTGTCCAATTATTGAGGTGTAACATTTACTATATTATAGCTACATTAAAAATAGTAGTGATAAATTGATCTAATAACAGTTACTGCCGGGCGTGGTGCCGCATGCCTTTAATCCCAGCACTCGGGAGGCAGAGGCAGGCAAATTTCTGAGTTCGAAGCCAGCCTGGTATACAGAGTGAGTTCCAGGACAGCCAGGGCTACAGAGAGAAACCCTGTCTCGAAAAAACAAACAAACAAACAAAAAAAACCAAACAAAACAAACAAACAAAAAAACAGTTACTACAATCCACTTGCAAAAAAGTATAAAAAAGAGGTGGGGTTTACACTAGTTGAATTGGAAGTGTTTTGGGACTCAGAGATGTCTCCCTGTGCTTGATAACTTGTAAACAAAGACTTTCAATATTCTGACACACAGTCACCATTCTTTTCGTATTACCTTTGGTATGGCCGTGAGCAAAACTGTTGTTTTCTTCTATTTACTGTGAGGATCTGAAATGTATTTCTCTTGACTAAACTCTGTACTTCTGCTGCATTTCAGTCACACTAAGAAGTTTAATATACAAATTAGTGCAAAATAGCACTCCAAGCTAATGTTCCTCCACTACCTATAACAGCTAAGGTGATTTTTTTCAATTCTACTAATATTCTGAATAGTTACAGAGAAAGAAGAAATTTTGTATTT
Source organism: Mus minutoides (assembly GCA_902729485.2). Classification (NCBI taxonomy): domain Eukaryota; kingdom Metazoa; phylum Chordata; class Mammalia; order Rodentia; family Muridae; genus Mus; species Mus minutoides. The sequence goes on along the minus strand of LR751316.1, from coordinate 129,765 downwards.
TATTCCCACTTTTGTGTGTTTGTTTCTGTAAGAAATAATGAAGCAATATCTGTTTAATTATTTTTCCCTTTCTAAATCTTCCACGATATATTTAATCCTTATTTTCTTCCTTAACATATCTCAAGGGAAAACACAACAGTAGAAATCATCCCATAATCAGCCACCAAACCCAGACACTATTGCATATGCCAGCAAGATTTTGTTGAAAGGACCCTAATATAGTTGTCTCTTTTGAGGCTATACCAGTGCCTGGCAAATACAGAAGTGGATGCTCACAGTCATCTATATGATGGAACACAGGGCCCCCAATGGAAGAGCTAGAGAAAGTACCCAAGGAGCTGAAGGGGTCTACAACCCTATAGGTGGAACAACAATATGAACTAATCAGTACCCTCAGAGCTAGTGTGTCTAGCTTCATATATAGCAGAAGATGGCCTAGTTGGCAATTATTGGGAAGAGAGGCCCCTTGGTCTTGCAAACTTTATATGCCCCAATACAGGGGAATGCCAGGGCCTAGAAGTGGAAGTGGGCAGGTAGGGGAGCAGCGCAGGGGCAGGGCGGGTACAGGGAACTTTCAGGACAGCATTACAAATGTAAATAAAGAAAATATCTAATAAAAGAAAAAATAAATTTGTTGATGTTATTATCTGTACATGTACTGTTTTTGTCTTGAACTTTAACAATGTATCACTCAGACATGCATCAGCATAAGCTGTCTCAGTCTGGAATGACCTCAGAAATGCTCACAGGAATGCTTTAAAACACCTTAAATAGACGATGAATTAATAGTTCTGAATTATTTTTCTTCTAGCAAGTAAGAAAAGAGAGAATAATTAGCACCGTATGGAGATTACCAGAACATTATTCCAGCTAGTTCTTATCACTGTTTTCGCTCAATTTGATGTTTTTTCCCCAAGCAAACATTTGTAATATCCCTAAGCAAACACCAAAGAGCACAGACTGGAGCTCAGAGTCCAACCAGCATCACGCAATGGCTTCCTGTGTCAAGAGTGCCACTGAGAATCCCTTAACACTGGGTGGCGCTATATACTAGCAGAAAAGCCTTTATTTAGCATGGCTTTCCTACCGTCAGTTCATTTTCTGTAAGACTGATATTAACCACAAATGGACATTACTTCATGTTCCTCTTGCTATTCCATTCACACAGGTATCTGCCCTATTAGCAAGGAAACGTAAGCCATTCTTCTCTAATTAGGGAACATGTTTACAGTAACATGCAAAGAGCTCTGGCAACCTGGAATAAGGGCACATTCCTTCCCCCATGTTGGATGACAGGATATTTGTTGGGCAGAAACATTAACCAAGTTACAAATTTGCATAGGCTTTGAATTTCACATTGACAAAAATATGATATGAGACTCATGTAAGTCCCTCACTTGGCTCTTCACAGTCACCCCGTTAAAGGAGGGTTGTTGGTGTTTGGTTTTTAAGAAAACTGGAGAGCAAGAATTCTATACTAACAAAAGGGGAAAATGAGAAAAGTTGTAGGAAGTGATGTTTCGTCTATAAAATTAAAAACCAATGTGGGAAAGTTTTCCAACGAAGCACGAGAATCTACAGTTACGTTAAAAACAGAAGCTGTGTGATGAATCTCAGAGAATAGAGATGCTGGTGGCCAAGCCCGAGGCCCATCCCCCAATTCACAAAGTGGGAGGAAAGAATTCTCGTTTACAAGTTGCTCTCACACATATACGTACACAAAATAAAATATTAAACATAATAAAAAATTGAAAGGATAGTAACAGAAGCATGCATAAAATGCATGTATGAAGAAGGAACATTTCAGTCTTGTCTCTCGAAAGCCTTCCATAACTGACATGTGATGTTCTCAGCATTATTTATTAAGGGATGCAGACACGCATGCACTGCTTGTCCTGGAGATTTCCACTTCCACTCCATTGGACTCCAGCCTCATTGATAAATCTCTTCATCTATTCAGCAGTTTTAATGTGTAGAAAATATACACTCCTCGATTCATATCATGCCGGATGCGTGGATTCAGGACACACACATTGTTTAGTAACTTTATTTTTCAATTAAAAAAATACTAAATATCTTTCTATTCCCCACACATGTTTAAACAATCATTTGTAAATGTGTGATATTCAGGAGTTTGGATATGCTAAAATACTTCAACCACCTTTCTATGCAAATCTTTAGGATATTGCTTATTTTTATTTTTTATTAGAGAACTTTTCTCATATGTACATTCCTATGTGTGTGCACATTGCACACATGCACGCATATGCACACACACACACACACACACACACACACATACACACACACTCTATTGGGTGACAATTAGAAGGAAATTTACTCAACAAAAAAATGCACATTTTTAAAAAAATAATTACCTAACTTGTACTTCTCTAAACAGTATAGGGGTGTGGCTTCTATGTATCCGTCATTTGTTGTTGACATGAGGACAGCATCTATCTCTTCCCCATACTTATATTTGAAGACTTGAACACATTGTTTACTGTTTTCACTGATGATTTTTACAGGAGATTTGGGATTCTTTTAGTGTTGTACTGAAATTCCCCTTTATAGTTCTGCTGTGATATACTCTTTTTCACACATTCGTACTGTGTCTATTCAGATTTAGTATGCCATTGTAAGAGATGCTTATGGCATGCATATTTAATATTCTTAATTAGAGATATTGTACATATCTCTCATCAATGACACTGATACGTCAGCATTGTTTGTGTAATCTCGGTTAAAAAAAAGTTTAATGCTACTAATCACATCTGTGAATTGCTGGTCAAAAGTTCTCACTTTTACTCCTACTTAAGAAAACACTTGATGTTCAGAACCTCAAAGCATGACTTTCACTATTTCCAGTGTCATGAGGCTACATTACACTTGTCCTTGTTTTCTTTTCCTAGCATCTCTGTGTGAGAGATGAGAAATGAGTCTGCCTCTTTGTCAGGTTAACATTTGATTCTGTTTATGTAAGCGAGACTCAAGCATTTTTCTCTAGGATTAAATGTCCCCAAACCCCATAGCTAAAGGTTTAGTACTTAACAGTAGTTCGAAACATTGCTGTAAGTGTAAACTCCAGAAATGTCCCTTGAGTTTGGGGACTTAGCTGTTCTGTTACCCTTGGTTTATTATATGCATGCAGCTTACTTCACAAAACTGCTCTCAGTACCAGGTACCAGGCATGGTGCATGCCATACACTCCCAGCACTTGCTAGCAGACAGGGGAGGACCTTGGGCATCCTTGCTTGAATAGCGACTTGCAAGCAGGCCTGAGCTTCACGTGAATTTTATGAGACACAAGCAAAGCCCTGCTGTGATTAGTTATAGACAAATAATTCTGTCAGTGTCGCTGATAGGATAATGACGTACAACTCTGTGCTTGGAGCTGGGTGTGTTGGCACATACCAAAAATGTCAGCACTTAGGAAGTAGAGACAGGAGGAGTGCCACAAACTTAAGGGCAACCTCATGTGACTTATGAGTAATGTGCCAATTGAGAAAACTTAACAAGACCTTGTCTCAACATAATGAAGATTGAAAAAATACTAAATAAATAAATCCATAATTATTTACTTATATAGGACTTTCTTTTTAAAATTACAACACATCAGAATTAAGCTAAACAAAATTAATGTTCTTTTTTTTTTAATAGGTTCCTTTATTTTATGTGGACATGGGTGGACATCCGCATCGCACTAGAAACATCTGGATATCAGGTGACAGCCTATGTGCATCAGTTCCTTCTTCTAACATGTGATACCTGAGGATGCAACTCAGATTAGCAGGCCTGCTGACAAGCATCATTACCCACTGACTGAACCACACTGTCAGTCAGCCCAGTACTCACACAATTCAAATGTCTATATGCACAATAGAATAAGAATCAACCTTTAAAATGAGGATAATATCATATGTGACCATAGAAATTAAACTAGGGGAAGAAATTGCATCGTGTAAACTAGACCAGAGAAACACAGGCAGACAATCTTTGCATGCTCTTGCTTATAAGTGAAACTATTCATCATTAGCAGAGAACAGTCATCATTAATGGCCAGGATGTAGGAGGATGGAAAGATGCTACCAAAGGGTACAATGTTTGCATTTAGATACAAAAAAATAATCTTTGATAATTGCTAAAGTAATAGTTTTATTAATTAGCATCAATCAATTGTTCCACATTCCTTACACACTATAGCATCATTATGTACACCATAAACAGATAAGTAAATTCTGGCATATTTTGTAAAAATTAATTTTAAAATGTTAATATAACTAAAATTTGTTTATACCTTTTTGGAATTTACACCAAATATTTTGTATAAGTGTGTGCATGCACCTGCACACAAGGGGTATTTATCTAAGACTCCAAATTTAGTTGGGTTCTATAATTCTCCCTCATTCAGATTTCAATAACCAAGCTCGAGTACTATTCTACTATACTAACTATAATTCAAGGACTCTCATGACTACCTCTTCCAGAATTCTTGTTAGAATGACTCTTATTTGTAGAATTCAGGGCAATATTTTAATATTGTTTTTATCAACTACAAGTAATCTAACAAAGAAACAGCCAACACACACACAGAGAGACACACACACATGACAGGAACCTGTAGACACTGCCATGCCCTCTCTGGGCACATTGTCTACATACCCCTTTTCCTGCTCACCAGCTAGCCAACTCTCCAAATCTCAGCTTCTGCTTTTAATTGGAAAATGGAAACATTCTTGGGTAGGAATTATGCAGTTTGCAATTCCTTTCTCTTCCCAAAGGTGGAAGAGTAAGATTGGAGAAAACTAGAACATTGTACTCGAGCCTTGGGCATTCAGAAACTTGTCCCCAGGTTTATGTTCTCTATAATCATCTCAGAAGCATGAATTTAGGGACAGCTCATAGTCATTTCTAAATGACAGATAACCATCCTTTCAAGTTTTTCACTCTGAAAATTTGAGAGCTTTGGGAGCTCTTGGACAAGAACCAAGGACTAAAGTCAAATACATATATTTCTTACTGTAGCTAGCACAGATGGACAGTAAATATGATGTAATATTTCAGTCATACATTCAGGTTTGTGATAAACCTATTGCTTGTTTTTGTTTGTTTTTTGTGACACAGTCTTACTATGTTTCCCAGGCTGTCACTTGTAATGTACCTTGTGACTTAGAACTTACTGAAAATCCAAAGTTACCTTCAAACTCTTGTTTCTTTTTTCTTATTTGCCCAGTTTTGGACTAACATAAATGTGCACCATAACTAAAACCTTAATGTTTACATAAGAAAATGTGAGTCTATCTAAGTTTTCAATATTTAAAAGATATAGACTCATTAAAACATTACATCAGTTTTTTACAATATGGTTTCACTATAGAGCATAATGAAAACATGTTATATTCTGTATGGTACAAAGTATTGATTAAACAGTGAAGTAAAACATAACAATTGTTTGTTTTTCAAATATAAAATATATCCATACAGATTGATAAAGAGAATAGATTATGATCTTGTAATAGGGTATGTAATACTGATTAATGATTCATACATTTTTTTTCAGCATGAATTGTTTTTATTTACAATTGTTCACACTTGGTGGTCAAAGTATCATCCAAACTTTATGTAATTTTATTTTTATTTAAACTCAGCTCATCTCCTGGGATAGTCCTATTTGAAAGTAAAAATTATTATTTATTAATTAGTGACCTTTTAAAGAGCAGTTATTTATTTACATATTATAATGATACATATAGCATTTAAATTTTACTTAAAAAATTATTTCTACTACTCTGACGCATTTATGATCAGATCTAAGACTCTGCATGACACATACAATGTCAGAAACTCTATATCAATTTATTTTTAACTTGGTTTTCAGGTTTCTTTACATATGTCTCATGCCTTCACACCATTCAATCATGCACACACAGTATTAAAGAGGAACATTATAAAGCTAAGTTACTTTAATTCATAAACATAATTTAATATTATATTTGTTATTTCTGAAGGAAAAATAAGATTATCGACTAAAATATTTTTACTTATTTATTTTTATAACTTTAGGATTGTGATTATGTATACTATTGACCAATGATATCATATAATTTAATTGTAGACACAAATTTGCTCAAATTCTCATATCATTATTCCTAATTATCTTGCCTATTGCAAAGATATAATAAGATTTTATTTGCACCTTTGCCTATCTGATCAGATTTTTGAAAGCCTTTATATTAACAACTTAATCAAGACATAAACCTATAATACGCATATGCTTGTGCTTGATTTGTTGAAGATTTCTACAAATAAGAAATTAGGAACTCCTTGCTAGAGAACTAGGAAATCATTATGACTATATAAAATTGAAATTTGTATTTCAAGACTTGCATTTTTCCTATTTTTTAAATAGATTTTTTTCAGACAATACATTTGGATTATGGTTTCTTCTCCCTCCACATTTCCAACATCAGCTCTGCCTACGCGCTCAGGATGTCCAAGACTGAACTTTCATCTTCAAAATGAAATTTCCTATGTTTCAAAAAATGATTCTTAAATATGCACACAAAGAGATGCTGCAGATTAGCTTTAAAGATGCCTATTATGTCCAGAAACAGCTGAATTAAGGTCATTTAACATCTTAATGCAAAGCCACGTGCCAACAATGGCTCAACATATCTGCTTCATCTAGCCCCGTTCACCATACATCTACCTCAGACAGTCTTTAAAAGGCTGTGAAATATTTGACCTATCAAGTGGGTTATATAGGGATGCCTAAATTTAGTACATTGATGTAACTGAAGCTTATTTGGTTCTAAATATTTGAAAGTTGCAGTACAAGTGTTTTTGCTTTTTTGTTTCTTTTAAATGGGCTCTTTCATCATTAACTTAAAGCAATGGATTCAGAGCAGAATTGAAACATGTTTGTCATGGCTATTTTTTTTTATTGGTCTATCTTATCTGAGTTATGATTTTTCAAAAGATGTAGTTAGGGCCATCCAGCCCACGTTTTATAACACACAGAGGTTCATGTGGGCAAACACAGCAATGATCTTTGTACCATAGAATGCACTGCTTGATTATAAGTTAGGATAATGAGAGGATAAATGTGTTTAAAATGGGTTTATAAACAAGTGACACAGTGTTTTAAAACTATCAGAAGCAATAGGATTTTTCTTCTATTTTTCTTTTAACCTAACAACAAATGATAAAGATCAAGAAAAGTTTGCTAAATCAAACAATGTTTATCTTTAAATGTAATGTTTTTGGATATGAATGATCTTTCCCAGGCTCACATGATACAAACCTGGTACCCATTGGTCATGCTATTGAGAAGAGGTGGAATTTTGAGGTGGACCCTGTTGGAGGATGTGACTTAGTAAGGTCTGTCCTCAAGGGTTCATTTTGTCACTGGCTCATTACTCATCTTTTTGTGTTTTCTGGATGCCAACGGGTGAGCAGCTGTGAGCCACCAAGTGCTCTTCAGTGATGTCCTACTTCAAAATAGACTCAAAAATGGTACATATAACTGATGATCGGATGAAACTTTCAACTAGGAATTAAAACAATTCATTGAGCATTAAAGGCTTTTCACACATATTGGGCTTATAGAAACTAATAGGGACAAAATTGCAAGGACTCACAATTAATGTATATAAAAGCCTTAGAGCAATGGTTCTCAACCTTCCTAATGATGGGACCCTTTAATGCCTCCTCACATTGTAGTGATGCCCCAACCATAAAGTCATTTTTGTTGCTACTCCATAACTGTAATTTTGCTACTTTTATAATTGTAACGTAGATATATTTGTTTTCTGGTGCTCTTAGGTGACCGTTGTGAAAGAACCTTTTGACTTCCAAAGTGGTAATGAACCACAGGTTGACAACCCCTGCTTTAGAGTCTAAAAGTGCAAAGCAGTAAGCCCCATACATGTGATGTGATTGCTATTTTAAAAGAACTCATTTAGAATCAGTTAAAGAAAGCATATATCATCAATATGAAGGCAATTAAAGTGGGTTTTAATCAAGAGAAACCTTTAGAATTTATTTGCCATAGGAATACAATCCTAACTTTGATATTTTTGAAGCCTAGAGAAATGATTAAATTAACTTTGATTAATGTTTTATAGATTATTTCTCCCTTTGACCACTAGACTGAGTTTTATTAAGACAATGAATGTTGCTCTCAGGTTTTATTTCAATGTACTTAAAATAAGTAAAAGTTATTGATGATAGAAGTAAACATTTATGAAGTTAATTGAAGTAGTAGACAAAAATTGTCCAGAATAAAAAAAAATAAGTTCAGGAACAGTAAAAATAATAGAAATAAGTCAGAAAGTCAGCTATTGATAAGAATTTTGCAAATTTCTACTTTTATACTTCCACACACTAATAGCCTAGTACATTTTAAGTGGTTCCTAGAATTCCTTTAACGAAAGTAGTATGTGTGCATATGAAAATGGACTTATATTGATGATATTGTTTACTATTTTAGGTGGCAAAGGTGCTAAATAAAACATTAAAAGCCATGATGTGTAACAAACTAACAATAATGTGAACAACTATGAATCTCAAGCCGCTAATTTTATTAAGTATTTTAGAACAGGGATTTTGGACCTATTAAATATAATTTGTTCATATAGTCATTCATTTAATAAATACTTTTCTTGTTATTACCTTTACTATGAATGTCTGAAGATTTTTGAAAAAAAATGGGGTAGGAGGATGTAGGCTAATCACTTTTTAAAAGAAGGTAACATACCAATATTTGACAATAAGTGAGGAGACAAAAACAACAAATTTAGGTAGTGATAATTCCAAGAAGGAAGTATCAGAATTAAGAGATGTGTTATGATTGATGTGTAATATCAACAGTCAAGGTCTCCTAAGACATAGCACAGCAGATCTATGAAGTGATGTGAAATGATGTAAGGAAAGATGTCATCACTTGAGGACTGGAGAGTGGAGAATTGATGACAAACAGCTAGAGGACACACATTTTAGAAGAAAGGGGAAGGAAGAACCCCAAATATAAATGTATCTTGTATAAAAGTGAAAGATGTGTAACTTTAAAGTTAAAAACTAGAACTGGGCATAGTCCACATCCAAAGTCAGAACATAAGATACCAACTGCAATGCTAGTTCAGGAATTTAGCAGCCTGAAAGATTGTAAATTAGCGTATAAAAATAAATAGATGAAATGTTGACTACTTGTAGGTAAGAAACTCGGTGGTAGGTTGTAGCTGGTGAAAGATACGGTGAAAAGATAAAGGCACTCATTTGGTAGCAAGATGGATGAGGGTGGAGCAAGAGGTCATTAAGTGGGCTACAGTTCTATTCTAACTAACCAGCCAGAACTGGGTATTATTATCTAAGATCTAAAAAAGTAAATTAGTGTACACAGTGGAAGGTACATCAAAGGTCCATACAAGGTATAGTTGTAAAAGATAATGAGGTAATTTAAAGATTATCATAATAGATGAGCCTAAGTTATCAAGTAAAGGAAAATGATATAATCAAATTTTCTCCACATTTTCTTAAAAAAAAAAAAAAAAAAAAAGATATGTACTCTACTAAGAGAAATCAACCAGATAGAAAGGGTATTGTGTAGTCAATACCATATGAATCCATTGCTTTTTCCTTGTTGCTAATAAAATTTAAAAATTTTAAATTCAATATAAATAGAATACTCCCATCTATTTCCTTCCTTCCTCCCACACTCTGCCATATACTATCCTTTTAACCCCTTGTTACACTGTCATCCCCACTCAAATCGATATCCTCTTTTTTACATCTAATATAAAAAAATTACATATGCATAAATATATAAATAATTCCTGCATAAATATATAAATATATCCTACTGAAATACTTTAGAATTGCCTATCATATATATATACATATATATGATATAAGGATTCACTGCTTTGTATTGGATAACTAATTAGTGTTCTCCATCCTGAGAGAGACATGTTCTTCCTCTCTCAGCAGGCATTAGTTGTCAAAGAGTTTTGTCTAAGAGTGGGACCATGTGATATTTCTATATTACACGTTAGTATGTCTACTGCCATTGTCATGGTCAGGTCTTGTTTAGGCAGCAAGAGGGTTGAGATTTCACGGGTGTGGCTTCTATCCAATTTCTAAGATACACAAGCTCATGAGAGACTTCTTGGGTATTTGGTTCTTACAACCTTCCTAATTATGTGATATTCTCTGAGTGTTCAGTGTAGGAGTTTGGGGTAGATGCCTCCTTTGTGTCTGGGTACTCCATGATTAGCCGATATCTATGTCATAACCAATAATAACTAACAGCCTTCATTTTCCAAGCAGAGATGAAATATTGCATTTTCTATCTTTTTTGTTTTGTTTTGTTTTTTTTTGCATCTCTTTTTCTTGACTGGTGATCAGTCTGTTGTCACATAAATCTCTCCACTGGGCACAAGTGTGTTGAGCATATGCATTAATTAGATGATATTTGTTAACATAACTTAAGCTATTTTCTTAGAGACAAAGCAGAGTGATGGAAAGTGAATCGACTTGAATATCTACTATGAATGCAATGCCTTTCATTAACTGAAAAACAGTGGGGGGGATTCATTAGTATCATCTAGGACTATAATATTAATCTACATAAGGGAGTGATAATATCTTTCCATAGCACTGAATTTGTGTTTCATTGAACACATGACACACCTATAGAAATATCAGCAAACCTCCATACCTCCCCCCCATATAATAAAGTTGTATGAATACTCACTGTAATCTCCATCTTATTATATTAACAGCAGACATTCATTATAGTTAATTAACAATATTGTTCTTAGCTATAAAATCACAGTTACACAATTAGGATGAAAAGCCTTTAGAATGAATGCATGCTTAATAATAGCATTAATACAATTATTTGGGTTTGTTATACTGTGGTCTAGACTTAAAATGAACGGATATGCCAGAGCTCCTCTCCGCCAAATTCTCAACTTCACAAAGAAGTATTGTACAGTACCTTGTAATTATTTTCATTCACAACAGTTTTTTTCCTTGTACACTTGTTTTCTGTATCACTTTGTGTGTCATTTCCATTTATGCCCCCCTTATTACTTCCTAATTGTCTTTTCAGTGTATAATATATATATGTCAGTCTATAAATGTGTCAACCAGTTTTCCTTGAGAAAACAGGTATTTCTTTCTCCTCTTTCTTACCTATAGTGTGAAGTATGGATAGACAGCACTGAATAATCAATGAAATACAAATTAAATGAGAAATAATTAAATTGAAGTAAATTCAAATCTTTTGATGTGAGATACCATAGTTTACAATTACACAAAATCATGTATGGATTTACTGTGGCACAGAAAACTTATATGTAGAAACGCGTGTATCATTGTAACTAGATTTGGAAGCATACTATTTCAGGACATTTAAGAGACTTCAATGTGTCATGTAGACTTAGATATTTTTTTAAACCTACTTTATTTAGGGTTCTTAATCACTTTTACTTCTCTTCTAACCCACCTACTAGAGGTAACGGAGGATAAAGAAGGTTATAGGAAAAGTGTGTTGTGGACCTGATTAGAAGTAGTTCCGTGAGGCAATTCCACTCTCACTTGTTAGGATACCAGCAGTCAGGTTGAATAGCAAACACAAAACATGATTAGTAGTCGGGCATAATCCACCACAAACAGCAAGACTGAATCATGCTGAATCTTCACGAGTCAGTAGAAGCACCCAGAACCAGCTGGAATATGAGAAGTTGTTTGGCTCATTTCTCTCTAGAAGTGAAGACCAACAAAGGCCAATGAGACCAGAAAAGAGCTACACAGCCTAGCAATGAAAGAGAATCCTCCCATGGTTTGTGAGGTTCCATTTATATTCTTTCTAAACAACACCTGCCCTCTTAAGCATCTGTTTTCATCAAAGTATCACCTGCCCTTTCATGAGACAGCTTTCAGAAAAACATCACATGACATTCCTGAGCTGTTAAAGGATCGAGACATTTCTGCATTAGTGTCCAAATTACACTAGACTTCTGTCCCTTGAAAAGGTAGAATCTTCTGGTAGTACTATGTCTAACCCAGAGATGTGTCTCTAGTTGCACATGTAGCAGAGGATGGCCTAGTCAGCCATCAATGGGCAGAGAGGCCCTTGGTCTTTTGAAGATCATATGCCCCAGTACAGGGGAATGCCAGGGCCAGGAATCGGGAGTGGGTGGATTGGGGAGCAGGGCGCTGGGAAGGTATAGGATGGGGCTTTGGGGATAGCATTTGAAATGTAAATGAAGAAAATATCTAATAAAAATTGCCAAAGAAAAGAAAAGAAAAGAAAGGAAAAGAAAAGAAAAGAAAAAAAAAAAAGAAAGAATCAGCACACCTTTTGGTCTACTGTGTGAGGAAGAAACAGCTCACCTTTTTGTCTACTATGTAAAGACACACCAGAAAGGGAGTGTTAAAGAAACAGCCATTAAAAAACAAAACAAAACAAAACAAAACAAAAAAGAACAAAAAAACTGAATCATAGAGTTCATTGATCTTAAATTTCCCAGCTTCTAGCTGTATAAGATAAAACAAACAAACAAACAAACATTTCTGTTGTCAAAGCCAAACAGTTAATACTACTTTGTAATGCCATCATTAGCTACTAAGGAAAACTCCATTAAATATTGTGTAATTTGTTCAGTTTTGCCCTCTCTCTCTACTTTTCTTCAATATTTAATCCCACATTGAAATGAGCCTACTAGTTAGATAACCACAGCAAACTCTTTTATTAATTATTTAGTTTATTTACAAAAATAAATTTATAAAATGTATTTACAACTCTGCTCCCTCCCAGCCACCACCCCAACTTAGAGTGTCCCAGAATTCTCCTTCCCCTTTGCCTCTGAGAGAGTGCTGCCCCCTGGGTATCCTCAGATTATAGGATTAGGTGCATCCTCTCCCACTTAAGTCAAGAAAGGCAGGCCTCTGTTACACATGTTCAAGAGGCATTGGACCAGCCTGTGAATGCTCTTTGGTTGGTGAGTCAGTGTCTGGAAGCTCCCAGCAGTCAAGGTTAGTTGCTCCTGTGGGATTGCCATCCCCTACAGAGTCACAGGAAAATTTAAATGAAAATTTAAATGAAAATTTAAATGAAAATTTAAATGAAAATTTTAATGAGATATATTTCTTGGTCTCAACTGGACTTGACTCTTTGTACTGGGGTAAATGGTAAATGAATACAAATGGATTCCATCTCTAAAAAAACCCTGAGTGGATGCCAATAATTATAAATAGAGTTTAGCCACCATTGTCTAGTGCATTCTACATAGAGTTCGTTAAGGAAACAATGTGCTGTATTAATATCTAAATTATATAACTTAACAAAACTTTAACTCATACTAACATACAAGTGGTCTCCAGAGGGCTGAATGAGATAGTTCTGTCACAAACTGAACTTTCCTAATATTTTATTGACATAAGAATTTGGAGCCAGGTGTGGTGGAGCACTCCTTTAATCCTAGTACTTGGGAGGCAGAGGCGGGGCAGATTTCTGAGTTCGAGGCCAGCCTGGTCTACAAAGTGAGTTCCAGGACAGCCAGGGATATACAGAGAAACCTTGTCTCAAAAAACAAACAAACAAACAAAAAGTTGGATCCAGTATCTTTAATCTTTAAATAAATAAGCAAAATGTTCTCCAAGCACTGATCAATAAAGCATACATACTTTTAATCCTCTGAACTTCCTAGATATAGAGAAAGTAAGCGCTTTGATTATTGTTTCAATCCTATGAGTTTTCTCAGTATCCCTTGCTAAAATGAATCCAAAACCACAAAGCCAGGTCCTTTAACAGTATTCAGAAAGGAATGTATCTTTTTCCAACTTCTCATTTGCTATCTGAGGGTAAAAACTAAAACAATAGAATATGCCAGGCATAGTGGTTCATACCTTTAATTCCAGCACACAGGATGCAGAAACAGGCAGATCTCTGTGAATTCAAGGACAGAAAGTGAGTTGAAGACAGCCAGGGCACTTACAAAAAGAAACCCCATCTTGAAAAGCATAAACAACAGCAACACGACAACAATAACTACAACTAACAACAACAACCAAAAAAACAAACAACTAAACTAAACAAAGAAACACAGAAACTTTAGAATATGTATAATATGTGAACCTATCAATAACTGATGTACCATCCTATGGCATTACAGCACTATCTTTCTAGTAATTCTTGTCAACAATCCCCTCCTGGAATGACATGTCTCCACTAATGATTATACTGAAGTTGGAATTTTCACAGACTAAGGTAACTATTCAGTGAAAATGCTCTCCTCTCACCCACATGCCCACATTAAAACTTCAGTCATATCTCTTTTAGAATGCAGCTACACCCAGGTCAGAATTGATAAGTAATTTTCTAAAAGTCATATTGTCAATAAGTGGAACAATGAGTTTCAATTACTTTAATTCTATTTCCTTGATGTTTCCCGGTGTTTTGAAAATCTAAACAATAAATAAAGATTACAAAAAAAAAAAAGTAATGAAGTAAATGTACCATCCTTTCTCTGACTGTTAAGTAATAGTAAAGGAAAGAGACTCTTTCATTTGAATATGTGATACCACTTGAAACATGATACAAAAATGACTATATACATTTATGTTTAGCTCTGTGCAAAGAACATGGTGTTAAAGAAATGAGAGACAAAGGGAAAAGTCCTCTGTCTTAGTCAGGGTTTCTATTTCTGCACAAACATCATGACCAAGAAGCAAGTTGGGGAGGAAAGGGTTTATTCAGCTTACACTTCCATACTGCTGTTCATCACCAAAGGAAGTCAGGACTGGAACTCAAGTAGGTCAGGAATCAGGAGCTGATGCAGAGGCCATGGAGGAATGTTCTTTACTGGCTTGTTTTCCCTGGCTTGCTTAGCCTTCTCTCTTATAGAACCCAACACTGCCAGCCCAGAGATGGTCCCACCCACAAGGGGCCTTTCCACCTTGATCACTAATTGAGAAAATGCCTTACAGTTGGATCTCATGGAGGGATTTCCTCAACTGAAGCTCCTTTCTCTGTGATAACTCCAGCTGTGTCAAGTTGACACAAAACTAGCCAGTACATCCTCAAAAGCAAATTCATTCATTCAAACCTGATTATTTTATTTGTCAGG
This sequence comes from Mus minutoides, assembly GCA_902729485.2. Lineage (NCBI taxonomy): Eukaryota > Metazoa > Chordata > Mammalia > Rodentia > Muridae > Mus > Mus minutoides. The sequence continues at coordinate 114,631 of LR751316.1, read as the reverse complement.
CATAATAGAGGTTCCATGTTGTATATCAATATTTTTCTCTGCATTCCATAGCTGCACAATGTGTTATCTTCCTGCTTTAAGTATTATTTAAACCCATGTTTTGAAATGAGGAAATAACTTTGAAAGGAGTTGCATAATTAGTTCAACAACACTTAAACAAAAGTCATTAGTGCTTGGTCAAAACACATCTTGTTTCATTTTTTTTTCCTTAAAATATTTGCGGCCAAAACAAATATGACTGCTTCCTGAAAACAACCCAGCCTAAAATTGCCTTCAAGCTATAAAGTAATCCATACATTTTACAATAAGAAAAAATAATGTATATTAATCAAATTGCTTGTTTATTGTATTTGTTATTAAGGTAAAAGACATAGTTTTAATAAATATTTAATTTTTTCCTCAGGGCACCAAAGGAATAACACCATTCATCTATCCTTTGCATGCATAGTATGAGAAAAGTCACTGACAGAATTTGAGGAGCTCAACATCAGACTGTTTAGATATACATATCATTGTTGATAGTGATGTTAGTAAATACACACTATCATTTTTTTACTTCTAACTCTGGCTGGAATAGTATTTGTCATTTCTTGCAATACATCCTGATTTATGAAACTAATAATATTTAGGTCAAATGTTGAGTAAAAAAAAAGCGCAGACTGATATGGAGAAATTTATTGAAACTGTAATTTGTAAAAACAAAGCAAAGGAAAGCCGAAATTGCCTAATAAGTTCAGAGTGCAGACTTATACATGCTTACATTCTCAACTGTCTTATCATCATCAAATCACAATAGTAATGTGATTGGGGTTGATGTTAAAGGCATCTGAAAAACACATTAAAGTCTTACATGCTACAAATGGGTTGACATGCTTTAAAATCGTACTGGTGTGCACTTTATGTGAAAGGCAGAAAAGGCTTCAGCATGAAGCAATCCAGTGAGTACTTGCCTCACTCTTACACTGAAACTTTCTCCCCTCATTAAGCAGTTGCTGGAGATATTCAGTAATTACGGACCGAATAGAGCTGTATAGCTTCCAGTTCTTTCTACAAATTCATACTCAGATTAATTGCTTTGCTTTCTTTGTGCTGCTGTCATTGTCCAGAAGGAGAGCTTTTATCACCATGTGCTCATGAAGCCCAGCAAATGGAGGATCCACTAATGTTTTTCTTTCACGGGTTAATAATTGTATACTTGAATAAGGGAGTAATCCTGAAAGTACAACACACTGGATTAATAAAAAAATATAGGCACACAACTGAATTTCATCTCAGTTATTTATAGCTATTTTTTCAATTTTTTATTAGATATTTTCTTAATTTACATTTCAAATGCTATCCTGAAAGTTCCCTCTACCCTCACACCACCTTGCTCCCCTGCCCACCCAGTCCCACTTTTCTAGCTATTTTTTAATTTAGGCAATATTTTAATTGATAGAAATAGTTGTTGCTTGCAATATAGCAAACTCACAGTTAATAAGGATCTAAGGTTTATATTTTATGCAGTATTTATTTTTAATGTTGAACAGGTTTTCACTATTCATTTATCCATTTTTAAATAATCATTGTATCCTTTTTGATTGCCTAAAAGGAGTCAACCAATAAAATATTAAAGATTACATAAATCAGTGATATCTTCAGATCTTTCTACTTGTTGGCTATCACTTCAAAACTTCAGATAAATCATAGACATTTCACAAGGAGAAATAAGCATTTATCCAGAAATATTTGCTTATTTCGTTTTTTATTAGCTATTTTTTCATTTACATTACAAATGGTATCCCAAAAGTCCCCTATACCCTCCTCCCACCCTGTTCCCCTACCCACCCACTTCCACTTCTTGGCCCTGGCATTCCCCTGTACTTGGGCATATAAAGTTTGCTAGACCAAGGGGCCTCTCTTCCCAATGATGGCCGACTAGGCCACCTTCTGCTATATATGCAGCTAGAGACACGAGCTCAGGGGGCTGATTAGTTCATATTGTTGTTCCACCTATAGGGTTGCAGACCCCTTCAGCTCTAGGGTACTTTCTCTAGCTCCTATATTGGGGGCTCTGTGTACCATCCTGTAGATGAGTGTCAGCATCCACTTCTATATTTGCCAGACACTGGCAAAGCCTCAAGGAGACAGCTATATCAAGGTCCCTTTAGCAAAATCTTGCAGGTATATGCAATAGTGTCTGCGTTTGGTGGCTGATTATGGGATGGACCTCTGGGTGGGGCAGTCTCTGGATGGTCCATCCTTTCCTCTTAGCTCCAAACTTTATCTCTGCAACTCCTTTCATGGATATTTTATTCCCTATTCTAGGGAGGAATGAAGTATCCACACTTTGGTCTTCCTTCTTGATTTTCGTGTGTTTTGGGAGTAGTATCTTGAGTATTCTAGGATTCTGGGCTAATCTCCACATATGAGTGAGTACATATCAAGGGACTTCTTTTCTGATTGGGTTACCTCACTCAGCATGATATCATCCAGATACATTCATTTGCCCAAGAATTTCATAAATTCATTGTTTTTAATAGCTGAATAGTACTCCATTGAGTAAATGCACCACATTTTCTGTATCCATTCCTCTGTTGAGGGACATCTGTGTTCTTTCCAGCTTCTGGCTACTATAAATAGGACTACTATGAACATAGTGGAGCATGTGTCCTTATTACCAGTTGGAATATCTTCTGGGTATATGCGCAGGAGAGGTATTGCTGGATCTAGTGGTAGTACTATGTCCAGTTTTCTGAGGAAACGCCAGACTGATTCCCAGAGTGGTTGTACCAGGTTGTAATCCCACCAGCAAGGGAGGAGTATTCCTCTTTCTCCACATCCTCGCCAGCATCTGCTTTCACCTGAATTTTTGATCCTAGCCATTTTGACTGGTGTGAGGTAGAATGACAGGGTTGTTTATATTTGCATTTCTCTGATCATTAAGGATGTTGAACATTTTTTCAATTGCTTCTCAGCCCTTCATTATTCCTCAGTTGAGAATTCTCTGTTTAGTTATGTACCCCATTTTAATGGGGTTATTTGAATTTCAGGATTTCATCTTCTTGAGCTCTTTGTATATATTGGATATTAGTCCCCTGTCAGATTTAGGATTGGTAAAAATCCTTTCTCAATCTGTTGGTGACCTTTCTGTCTTATTGACAGTATCTTTGCCTTACAGAAGCTTTGCAATTTTATGAGGTCCCTTTTGTCAATTTTTGGTCTTACAGCACAAGCCTTTGCTGTTCTATTTAAGAATTTTTTTCCAGTGTGCCCATGTCTTCGAAGTTTTTCCCCACTTTCTCCTCTATGAATTTCAGAGTCTCTGGTTTTATGTGGAGTTCTTTGATCCAAGTAGACTTAAGCTTTGTACAAGGGGATTAGAATGGATCAATTCCCATTCTTCTGCAAGATAACTGGCACTTGTGCCAGCACCATTTGTTGAAAATGCTGTCTTTTTTCTACTGTATGGTTTTAGCACCTTTGTCAGAGATCAAGTGACCATAGGTGTGTGCGTTCATTTCTGGGTCTTCAATTTTATTCCATTGATCTACCTGTCTGTATCTGTACCAGTTTCATGCAGTTTTTATTACAATTGCTCTGTAGTATAGCTTAATGTCAGACATGGTGATTCCCCCAGAGGTTCTTTTATTGTTGAGAATAGTTTTTGCTACCCCAGATTTTTTGTTATTCCAGATGAATTTGCAAATTGCCCTTTCTAACTCAGTGAAGAATTGAGTTGGAATTTTGATGGGGATTGAATTGAATCTGTAGATTGCTTTCAGCAGGGTAGCCATTTTGACTATATTAATCCTGCCAATCCATGAGCATGGGAGATCTTTCCATCTTCTGAGATCTTCTTCAATTTTTTTCTTCAGAGACTTGACGTCCTTGTAATACCAATCTTTCACTTCCTTAGTTAGAGTCACACCAAGGTATTTTATATTATTTGTGACTATTGTGGAGGGTGTTGTTTCCCTAATTATTTTCTCATCCTGTTTATCCTTTGTGTAGAGAAAGGCCACTTATTTGTTTGAGTTAATTTTATATCCAGCTACTGAGCTGAAGCTGTTTATCAGGTTTAGGAGTTCTCTGGTGGAATTTTTAGGGTCACTTATATATACAATCATATCATCTGCAAATAGTGATACTTTGACCTCTTCCTTTCAAATTTGTATCCCGTTGATCTCCTTTTTTTGTCAAATTGCTCTGGCTACGACTTCAAGTACTATATTGAATATGTAGGGAGAAAGGGAGCAGCCTTGTCTAGTCCCTGATTTTAGTGGGATTGCTTCCAGCTTTTCTCCATTTACTTTGATGTTGGCTATTGGTTTTCTGTAGATTGCTTTTATCATGTTTAGGTATGGGCCTTGAATTCCTGATCTTTCCATGACTTTTATCATGAAGGGGTGTTGGATTTTGTCAACTGCTTTCTTAGCATGTAAGGAGATGATCATGTGATTTTTATCTTTGAGTTTGTTTATATAGTGAATTGCATTTCTGTATATTAAACCATCCCTGCATCCCTGGGATGAAGTCTACTTGGTCATTGTACTGGCTATGTTTGTGTCAACTTAACACAGCTGGAGTTATTACAGAGAAAGGAGCTTCAGTTGGGGAAATGCCTCCATGAGATCTAGCTGTGAGGCATTTTCTCAATTAGTGATCATGGGTCCCTTGTGGGTGGGACCATCTCTAGGCTGGCAGTCTTGGGTTCTATAAGAGAGCAGGCTGAGCAAGTCAGGAAAAGCAAGCCAGTAAAGATCATCCCCCCATGGCCTCTGCATCAGCTCCTGCTTTCTGACCTGCTTGAGTTCCAGTCCTGACTTCCTTGGTGATGAAAAGCAGTGTGGAAGTGTAAGCCGAATAAACCCTTTCCTCCCCAACTTGCTTCTTGTTCATGATGTTTGTGCAGGAATAGAAACCCTGACTAAGACAGTCATGATGGATGATAATTTTGATGTGTTCTTGGATTCGGTTTATGAGGATTTTATTGAATATTTTTGCATCGATATTCATAAGAGGAATTGTTTTGAAGTTCTCTTTTTTTGTTGGATCTTTGTGTGGTTTAGGTATGAGGTTAATTGTGGCTTTGTAGAATGAATTGGGTAGAGTACCTTCTGTTTCTATTTTGTGGAATAGTTTGAAGAGAGTTGGAATTAGGTCTTCTTTGAAGGTCTGATAGAACTCTGCGCTAAACCCATCTGGTCCTGGGCTTTTTTGGTTGGGAGACTATTAATGACTGATTCTATTTCTTTAGAGGAAATGGGACTGTTAGAATCATTAATCTGATCCTGGTTTAACTTTGGTACCTGGTATCTGTCTAGGAAGATATCCATTTCATCCAGGTTTTCCAGGTTTGTTGAGAATAGCCTTTTGTAGTAGGATCTGATGATGTTTTGGATTTCCTCAGGATCTGTTGTTATGTATGTATTACACATCTGCCTTTTGAAGAAATCATGGGTATTCAAGCTCAAGACCTCATGCTTGCAGAAATACTTTAGTGATGGAGCCACCTCCATATAAGTCTCATAGACGAATTTTACCAGCTCACTAATTGGCAGTTTTCAACATTGACTGTTAGATGCAATTATTCAGTCTGTTTTCACTCTGATAATGTTTACAACATTTGTTTTAAGCTTTCACAGGTTTTAATAATATTTTTAAGTAATAATTTTCTTGCAATTTTAGTGTAGACCAAAGAGAACAATGAGATTTAGAAAGTATAAAAAAGAGAGTATAAACTCCTGAGAACCTGCTTTCTGTTTTCTTAAACATCAGTGAAATTATGTCAACTTAGATGTGGGGATTAATGTATAAGTAATATAGAAACTTCAAAGGGTTGATACTATTCTCACTCCTCTCATAATAACAATACTTGTCAAAGGACACAAACTAAAAATGTAAAATCATATCATTTATTCATTTTATCTTCTATAACATAATACTTTTATTGAAAAATATTTGTCTCTATTAAAATATCTGCCTTATTATATGTTTCTACTACTAACTAACATATGCCCGTACACAGGCAATTGTACATGCACACACACACACACACACACACACACACACACACACACACACACACACACACACACACACACACACACACACACACACACACACACACACACACACACACACACACACACACACACACACACACACACACACACACGTGCGCGCACACACACACACACACACACACACACACACACACGTCCTGAAATTGAGGCATTTTTTTCTGAAAGTTTATAAAATATTGATTATTAATAATTGCTGAAATCTTTTTGCCTTAGGTATTCCTTGGAGATGTTCTTTCATGGTTTGTAACAAGTAATAGCCGATAGCCTTAAACCACATGGAGAATGGCATGCCTAAGAGACTGAGAAGTTGCAGAAAGCTTCTCTGAAATTTGGAACATAAAGAAAAAGAATCCGCATTCAACAAGACACAAGGCCTGCCATCCAGAAGTGAATAGATGTGAGTGTGATTACATACAACCTAGATCTTCTTGTCTAAATACCATTCTTCATAGAGGAGCTAGAACATAAGAAAAGAGTTGCTAGTGTTCTCATCTGGGCACGGAAGTGAGAGAAGTTGCTGAAACAAACTTCCATACTCCAAGTAAAAAGACTGCCTGGGAAAGCAATCATCACAATTCTAAAACCCGATGAAAGCTTATAGCTCTGATTAAAGAGGAGGCTAATACATCATTGACTAGGAACCTAAATCCATACTAGTGAAACATGAAAATAAACTCATAAGCTGAAAGTTTTTAAAGGATTAAGCTATTTCTAAAGTTCACAAATCACACCATGGTGTAAAATAATTTATAATGTATACCTCTGATGTCAAGTGATGAAAGGATATATGTCTAGGAAATGTATTTGTGGAGTGACATGTTGAGACTATTCTGGACTGACTGTGTAGTTGAAGCCAATTAGACAATACTTGTCTTATGCCACGTTTTTCCATCCCAATCAATAATTTTACCTTATAATCTCATTAAAGACGACATTTTATTTCATATCTCAGACACTGCCATTTAGAACAACATCTAAGATATTTTGTTTCCACCTGGAAATGAAGAATATAAGAAAAAATCATGTATTACTAATCTAAGTGAATAGAACAATAAATACAACCTTCATGGAATGGAGAATGTACAGAATGAAGCACAACATTAAGTTTATAATAAGCCTGTTGACAACATAGAGAAGGAAATAATTTCATTATCTTAGTTATTTGTTCACATTTTCTTTTATTTTGATATTTAATTACATAATTTATTCATTATCTTGCTTCTCTCCAAATCCTCCCACATACCCCTTCTTGCTCTCTTTCAAATGTATGACCTATTTTGTCATTAATTGTTGTTGCATGTATATAAGTATATACATGCTTTCCTAAATATAAACTTCTCAGTCTCTATAATGTTACTTTTGTATATGTTTTCAGAGTTGAACATCATTATTAGATAACTAAACCATGTGCTTTTCTTTATGGAGAACATATTATCCACTCTCATTAGTGCTTAGTAAATTATACTTCTTTGTGTAGGGTTCTTTCCCACACATACTTTGGCATAAACATATAAATGTGGATATCTACAAGAGAAAGTCTCAGCAATGTCAAAATAATAATGAAAAAATACAATATCTAAGTGAAAAATAATAAAAAGGCCCACAAACACCCAAATCAATACAATATTTGATATTCCATGAAACACAAGAGAAAGAATCAAACAACATGAAAGTAAGAAATAAAATTTTAAGCACTTCATGGTAAATTTTTATTGACAAAAAATTCCACAATTCAAAAATTATCAATATGATATTGACTGCCAAAAACACTAAGGTCATTTTGCAAAAGTTCAATGTATGGAAATCAACTTGTAATTCCATAGAACATGATTAATCACTAGAATAGTAAACATTTAAGAGCCAGAATGTTTATAATCACCTCAAAATTTAAAGATTCGTTTGAATAAGTAGAGTTTAATAAATTAAACACATACACATATCATACAATAAATTGATAATTGATTTAAACTTAAAGTTCTATAAATGCTTAAAATGTGGTATAAATATAGCCAAAGCTTCAGTTTAGTGAAAAAGTAATTAACAGAATTCATTAAAACACTAACAATACAGTTGTCTGAGTTCACACAGCTTTCCAATCTGTTTAATGTCTTCACCAATGCATAGGGAATTTAATTGGACCAAGGATAGCCAACATGATATTGAAAAGAAAAATGGCAGAAGATATAAATTACTGGATATAAAGATACATTTTCAAACTTTAGTACTTAAGACTGGAGATATTGTCGTCTGATTTCATATTAATTAACAGATCATAAAAGTGTATTCCAAATATAACTTTGTCCTGAAAAAGAGAAAGTATAAACAACAAACAATTCTGAATTATTTAAGTATATACACTGATTCCCTATCTCACAATAAATAAGATTTTTAATTTACTTGTGAATTTCATGTAACAATGAAAATTAAGAGAACTGTGATTTTACTAACTAGTGATCACAGTAATGAGTGAGTGCACATGAAAGACTTTAAGACAAATTTTTCATTAAATGCAATAAAGGGTACAAATCACAGAGAAATATAAGTCATTCTTTTCCTTTTTACAGTTATTTGTATTTATTTTATGAATATGAGTACATGGTTGCTGTCTTCAGCCATAAGAGAAAAGGGCATCTGATCCCATTACAGATGGTTGTGAGCCACGATGTTTTCTGGAAATTGAACTCAGGACCTCTGGAAGTGCAGTCAGTGCACTGCACTGTTGAGCCATCTCACCAGCTCTATAAGATATTCTTAACATAAATTTTCACAAAGGTATAAAGAAATGGGAAAAAGTCATTTGGACAGAGATTAGACTAAGGACATTTTTTTTTGTCTTTTTTGATAGGTTAGAAAATGTCATTTTTATTTTGGTGCAATTCACATACAAATAATCCATCATTTATGATGTATAGTATTATTTATAAGTAAATTTTATTGCTCATATCAAAATATTTTAATTGTGAAAACATTATGGAATAAAGTATAAATGATACGAAACTCTGCTTATCATATGTTTGCAGTCTGAAAAAGTAAAATCCTACAGTGAAAAATGCAATTTGTATGAATATATATATATATATATATATATATATATATATATATATATATATACTAATATTTGAATGGTGAAAATGTATAGTGATCTCCATAAACTATCACACAATGGAAACCAGGATCTGGGAAACAGAATGAGATATCTCTATGAACATATACTCACATGGTAAAAGACTTCAAGCGAAAACAAAAGAAAGGATGCTTCAATCCATGAGGACATGTCCACTTACACCAAATATTTGACTCTAACATATCCATATCAATGCAAAAAAAAAAAAAAACAAGTATTAAACAAGAAATTAAATAAGCTGAATCCTTTACTCTTTTGATGAAAGTTACCAGATAATGGGAAGCTGGAAATGCACTGTAGTTAAAATATGAAAACTCTATGACTGAGTTTTATTTTTTACTAGAATTTACCTAAAGGAAGTCCAAAAATAGATGTCACATATGTTGCTTTTAATAACAAAGTTTCAGAAACTAATTAACAATTTGTAAGGAAATGCATATTTAAATAGCATCATTACACAATGAGCCATTTTTAATCAAGCTAAGTAAAATTATGGTCAGACACTCTGGAATAATGTTTTGGTCATTAAAGAATTCTTTGAAACTGGTACCTTAACAAGGCATAATCACATTGAAATTTCACCACCACAGAACATTGCTTAGATTATCGAGCAAGCCATTACTCATGCTTGCCATGAGACTTCTTTTTTTTTTTTTAATTTTCACATTCTTTTTTGTTTTTTAGATATTTTCTTTATTTAAATTTCAAATGCTATCCCGAAAGTCCCCTATACCCTCCCCCCTGCCCTACTCCCCTACCCAACCACTCCCACTTCTTGGCCCTGGCATTTCCCTGGGAGATATAAAGTTTGCAAGACCAAGGGGCCTCTCCTCCCAATGATGGCCAGCTAGGCCATCTTCTGCTGCATATGCAGCTGGAGACATGAGCTCTGGGGGTACTGTTTAGTTCATATTGTTGTTCCACCTATAGGGTTGCAGACCCCTTCATCTCCTTGAGTACTTCTCTAGCTCCTGCATTGAAGGCCCTGTATTCCATCCTATAGATGACTGTGAGCATCCACTTCTGTATTTGCCAGGCACTGGCATAGCCTCTCTTGAGATAGCTATATCAGGGTCCTTTCAGAAAAATCTTGGTGGCATATGCAATAGTGTTTGGTGGCTGATTATGGGATGGATTCCCGGGAGGATTCTTGATTTGTTTGTTTTCAGACAACTTCGCTACATAGTCGAGCCAGGTCTCCAACAAGTGATGGACTTTTCTTAGCTATTGCTGCTGATCAGTTGCAAAGAATAGGACTGTGGGCTACCACAACTTGTGTTGTGACAATGACAATGCCGGTATAGCAAAACTAATGTGCTGCTCATTGTGTAAAAGCATACTGAATGCAGTGTGTTAAATGTAGTATTTAATATCAGTAATAAATTTTATGTCCTTTAATTTTTTTTACAGTCCAGTCTTTACTCTTTCCTAGTCTGCCCTCCCTCAGTTCCACATTACATTCTTCCTCCCCACTGTCTCCAAGATCATGTCCCTACACCCCAAACCCATCCACCTACTAGGCCTTCACTCTCCCTGGGGCCTCAAGTCTCTTGAGGGTTAAGCATATCTTCTCTCATGCTATCTATGACTCTATTTAAAAGTACGTTATTATTTATGTTGCATTAGTTTATATTTAAACTGTATTCATCATTATACCAGAGGCAGCTTTCCAATTTGTGCTAACCATATTGCAGTGTGGTTCCCAAAGATAGACATTTAGTGATTGACCTAATGCACCTAAGTTTGTGAAAGACGATGATGCCTAACAACTCATGTCTCAGAACATGTACTTTTGTTAAGTGATACAGTAAAGTATATTTATAGTTAATGAAGTGCATGGACTTCTGTAGGACCTGAATGGCCCACGGTTATGGAGGAAAGATTGAAGGAGTTTTAACTTTGAATACCTTATATATGAGAATGACAGGAATTGTCTACCTCCCCTTCCCAAAATGGTACCACCATAAAGCAGACTCCCCACCATCACTTCTATTACCCTGACTGTTATCAGGCTTTATTCCTTGTTTGATCTCATAAAGTCCTCCCCGACCCCAAATACTACATGCTATATAGCCCATGAGTATGTAGATGAAGCATCTTCCAACACCATGACCTGGACAAACAGCACAAGCCTTGCCCCAGAGACATTGAACACCTTCCTAGGGGCATAAGTATTCTCTTTCTTGTCCCTCCCCCTCTCTGAAGCTGTTCCCCAATGCCTTCACTGCCCATGCAGTTCTTCCTGACCGAAATCCTGAACTGCACTCACACAGGCAATCTAATATTCCCGCCCTCCAGTCCAGGGTTGTGAGCAAAGGGCCAAGAAGTGGACACATGGTGGATTTTATGCTGTAGGACAAATGCCATTCACAAACGAATACAAACTTTGCCATTCTAGGTAAGGAAAATGCCACAGAGGTGATGTTAAGCTACAGGTTGAGAAATGAAGTGCTCTTCTGCTACTGCGGAGAAGAAAACAGTGAGCTCAAAATAATGGTGAGACCCTCTGCATGGTTTAGCTGGTGATCGCTCATCAAGCTCACTTAAAACATATTTACATTTCTTTATGTATCATATATTGGCATAAAATATTTATTAACCTTGATTAGTACTTTTGGTTCATATGCATTTTAAGTTATAAGCCCATTAAATTAATTGCTGTGGAGAAAATTTACATTCATATTTTATGTATCAGTTTTATTTTGTAACTCTGACTATTCTGCGGAACAGCACTGGCTGTTGCCCTGAAATACCATATTTAGCATTTGCAGCAGAAGATAATCAAGCTAACTTTAGCTAATGTAAACTCCGTAATTAATAATGTGCCGCCATATGATAAAAAAAAGTAAAGCGCACATACATGTGAGCCAGTATTTCTCCTGTTTCCTGCCAACTTCTCCCCCTGATCACAGATACAGTGTCTATATCATGTTGAGTCTATTTCATTGGCTGTTGTTGACTGAGACAAGGAAATACTTTAATTCTAAGACATCTTAATTCTATGCCTTGGTAAGTCAAGTTAAAATATAGCAAATGTAAGATGTAGATATAGATATGGTTATGATTATAGATGATTAGATATAGATATGATATAGATACAGATATAGATATAAACATAATATATACACATGTTGCATTTGCTATATTTTAACTTCAAATGAATTATGTGTCAGTCCCTAGACAAGAATTAGGGAATTCTGATGGTCAGAGTGAGGGAAAAGTGAAAGTTATGAAAAAAAATCCAGAAGAAATGTCTGCTTCAGTTATAACCCATAATTCAAGCTAATTATTAGGGATCAATGTCATCTTTGCTAGAAAATGCAATATCATAATATCATGTCCACTATTTTAAAATACTTCAAAAGAATTTTGTTATCTCGTGTGTGTATGTTTATGTGTTTTATATAACTTTGTATTTCTTTCTTTTCCTTTTTCTTTTTTCTTTTTTGAAAAGGATCAAACCTAGGGACCTGTGCTTGTTAGGCAATTTCTATACCATTTGGATAACTCTACAAACCCTTAATGACATAATTTAAATATATTATGAAAAATACAGCTAATTCCAAAGCAACACAAACACTTCACTAGATGAAACAAAATATAGATTAATCAGTTGTAAAATCCAAGCATTTAATTAAACCACACTTAATTGAACTGCTCTACTTGATCAATAACAGAATCTTATCTTTCAATTTTATATGAACAGAACATTATATTGTCATTTAGCTCATATTAGCACCGTGCTTACAGAAGAGAGACTCCTGAACTGTCTTCACCAACTTTTCATTGAGGTATGAAAATGGCACTTCCCAAGTGACTAACAATGAGGGGCAACTTCCAGTTAACAAGAAATTTTCAATATTATACAATGCCAATTTATGACATTGCATCAAATCTATATAATAATTTATACATCATAGAATTAAAACTGTAGAAAACTAATGCATCCTATGTGCAAATGTGGATTTGAGATATAAAAAGCTTCATTTCTCCAGAAACTCATTCTAAATGAAACAAAAAAATTTTTTACATTGATTAAAGGAATTTCTGATTGTGTGTGTGTGTGTGTGTGTGTGTGTGTGTGTGTGTGTGTGTGTGGTGTTTGTGTGTATATTTGAGTATGCCTATTGGTGCATGTATTTGTCCATTTCTGTGTATATGTGTTTATGCATGTATGTGTATGTGAAGATGTGTATATGAATGTGTGTGTGTCTGTGTGTGTGTGTGTGTAAACAAATTTAATTCATGAACTATACAGATTGCACATCATAAAAGCAAATGAAAATTCATTTTAATTAACAAAGTATCCAGGCAATATAAACTGCCTTTCCAATCTTGTTTTGTTTGAAAAGATGATAATGCAATTATGAGCTTTGTGTGAGTTTACCATTTTAACAGTGATGCTGTAAGTAGTCAGATAAACAACAAAACAACAATAAGATAAACAACAAAACAATATTTTCATTTTTTTTACATCTCTCAGATAAATTGGAACACTATCTGGGGGTCACTAGTAACTCAAACGGGAATCCCCCTTTCCTTCGAATTTGACATCTATTAATAGATCAATAATTGAATACAAACCTTTTAAGTTATTATGATTCACAAAGTACTGAAATGTTGAGAAATCATGTGGCAAAATCAAATTGGATCATTGGAGTTAGGCTGTTCCTCAATAGTAAGAATGTGGGCAGGCTGGAATCTGTAATCCACTGTGATGCAGTTGTAAAAACTTAAAATGAAAAGATTTACAGAAAATCAAATATCCCCATTAAAAAGTGGTGCACAGAGTTAAACAAAGAATTCTCAACTGAGGAATACCGAATGGCTAAGAAACACTTGAAAAAAATGTTCAACATCTTTAATCATCAGGGAAATGCAGATCAAAACAACACTGAGATTCCACCTCACACCAGTAAGAATGGCTAAGATCAAAAATTCAGGTGACAACAGATGCTGGCATGGATGTGGAGAAGGGGGAACACTCCTCCATTGTTGGTGGGAATGCAAGCTGGTTCAACCACTCTGGAAATCAGTCTGGCGGTTCCTCAGAAAATTGGACATAGTACTACCGGAAGATCCTGCAATACCTCTACTGGGCATATATCCAGAAGATATTCCATCTGGTAATAAGGACACATGTTCCACTATGTTCATAGCAGCCTTATTCATAATNGGAGCTAGAGAAAGTACCCAAGGAGCTGAAGGAGTCTTCAACCCTATAGGTGGAAGAATAACCATGAACTAACTAGTACCCCCTGAGCTCATGTCTCTAGCTGCATATATAGAAGAGGATGGCCTAGTTGGCCATCATTGGGAAGAGAGGCCCCTTGGTCATGCAGACTTTATATGCCCCAATACAGGGGAATGCCAGGACCAAGAAGTGGGAGCGGGTGGGAAGGGGAGCAGGGCCAGGAGGGGGGAGGGTATAGGGAACTTCCTGGATAACACTTGAAATGTAAATGAAGAAAATATCTTATAAAAGTTGGAAAAAAAAAAAAAAGGACACCGAGGAACCTAATTATATGTGAAGAGACAGAATGATGGAAAAGCCTTTCTTAGGTCTGAGTGCAAATGTTAATAGTATCTGAAGAAAACGTCTACCTTAGCTTTCTCTTCTGAGTGTCTACAGCATGACTACTGTTTCCCTCTCGGCACTGCTTCTGCTGAGAATAGTGAATCCTGCCTCATTGTTCAGCTGTATATTATAACATCCCTCACTGCTGAGCTGTAGGATTTAAATGTGTAGCATCCAGATTCATGAGTCTCCCATCAGAGATCCTAGATGGCTCAATTCCAGCTCTTCTGTACATGTGAATGTGTATCTGTCCTTTTTATTTATTTATTTTTTTCACTTTCTCTCCAACTGCTTAGGTCAGTTCCTAGGGTCCTACAGATCTCTATCTCTCCTTTGTTTCTTTAAGTATTAGAATTTTGGACACTCACAGACTTTTACATTTACTGATTTGAACTTCGGTCCTTATTATTGTCTAGAGTACTGTTTTCCTTTCTGAGGCTGTGATAAAACACTGAAACCAATACCAATGTTGAGGGAGGGGATGGACGTTTAGATCTCTGTACATCCTTGCGAGAAGACAGGGAAGAAATTCAGATAGGAACCTGAAATGCCTCACTAACTTCTTTATATAACCCAGGAACAATTGCCCAATGTTTGTGATGCACACAGTAGAGAGGATACTCCTGCATCAATTAACACTCAAAGCCATCTCTCACAGAGATATATCTTCAAATCATTACGGTAAATACAATCACTCAGTTTAGGATGCTCCTCCTGCCAGGTGATTCTAGGCTGCCAAGTTGACAATCTGCTAACTAGGATGAGCAGCAAACACTTTACTCTGTGAGCAATCTTCCCACTCCCTTCTTGGCAGACTGTTAAACAGAGTCGCATGATGTCAACACTGTAGTATAAAAGACATGGCTCACTTTACTTGTTCTACTAGCACTTTGGAACGAAGTGATTTTTTTTAAAGGCACCCTAATAGATGATCATTTATATAACCCACATATTTGAGATACTTTCCAATATTGGTGTCAGATCCAAAAATACTCTGAAGGCAAGCTTAAAATTATTCACTCAATAAGAACGTTTAAAAATCGTTTTTAAGAAAAAGTAAAAAATATTGAGAAGTCTATATTGATTTGTTACTAACTGCATTCACTGGCTATTTCATACATGTTCACAGAAGCATTCTGAAAGGAGATTGCATCTTAAGCATTGCTCTGCTTCACAATAGAGATGCATGCTCATGAGTCCATATACTTTGTTTTTCCAATTGAAAAATGCTACTTTATTGTGTTATATTAAGAAGAGCGTTCACATTCCTTCTCAAACTAATCTAAGATCCCAAGTCCATAATACTCCAAAAATGTTACATGAAGCTAGAATATGAAAAAACGAGTAATACTCAGTTACAGTTGAAGTTTCAGAGGTGAAACGCTTTTAGTTTTGTTTTCATTTTCTCCTCATTTTAGTCCCAAGCATTAACTTAAGTGTGGTAAAAGTGATCTAAATATGAGACATTAACTGTTTGTGACCTGTGCAATCTGAGAGCCACATCCAAGACTGTAAACATGAGGCAGACACAGAGGCATTGTATAAGAAGGGAACAGATACTTGAGACTTTCTACATCAAGGGAAGTCAGTCTTCAGTAAAGAAAAACATACACAAGGCTGTCATTATTTTAGGCAACATTACTTGAAGGAATTCATAAAGGATGATGGTACAGCTATGGAAATCCACACATTGCTCACTGCTTCAAGAGTGAAATATTGTTGGGAATGCAGTTAGCTGGTAGTCCCAATGGCCATGTTCCTTTGCAAACCATCACTCTGAACTCTGAACTCTGAACTCTGAACTCTGAACTCAATAAACTTCCTTAGCTACTTCCTACCAAGTACTGAGCTCAGAGAGGGTATTAGAGCAAGGCCAGTCCAGCCCAAAACAGTCAAGATTAAAGGAACAAGTATGCATGCAGTCTTTCCTCTGAGAGCCCTTGTTGGCTTGATCAGTTTGTTCTCAGATGCTGTTATAGTGTGAGCCTCTTCCTTTCTGTCTTCCACCACTTTATTTTAAAATAGGGATACCCCTGAATCACAATCTGATGTCCTGAACCTCTTTTTCACTTACAGTAACCTCCCAAGTAAATGGTGGCTATTTCTCAGAGGTCATGAAGTTACAATTTCCTTCTGGGATGTAAGGTTATATTTGAGAATAGACTAGACAAGAAGTATGTGCAGAGATGACTGGGCAGTTAAGGGTACTTGTCCTTGCACAGGGTCTAGATCTAGTCCTTACCCAGAGAGTGTTTAAAAACCATCTATAACTCCAGTTCCAGTATATCTAAAACCTTTTAATGAAATTTGACATTACACACCCTGATATATATAGTGTACATAAAGAGAAGCACACAAAACATCCATATATGCCAAATAAGTAAATCTGAATTAAAAAAAAAACGAATAAAATGTTGGGCAGTAGGATGCAGAGAGAATTGTTTTTGTCTTCTAGATAATTAAATACAGGAGTAAGTTATGTTAAAGTATTCTGCAGTAGGACTGAAGAATTGAGTATTATAATCTCTATGAGAGATTCCCATTGTTAAATTTAACTTATGTGAAAGAGGTTTTCCTAAATGACAGTTGACCAGTTTTCTATTTAATCATATTGGTTAGGCTCTCAACTCAAATTATATATTGCATTACATTACAAAAGGAATAATGTACTGAAAGACATAAAAAAAAAAAAAACCACAAAAAGCAGTCACTAGTATAATTATTGGAGTGGAAGGAGTTTTATTCAATCTTGAAGCAATGAAAAAATTGAAAATGAAACCATTAATATGGGATTAAACAGAATTCAAATGTCTAGGATCTGGAGATTTTTCATTCAAAATAAAAGCCAAAGAACCAACTGGAGAAAATAATTCAAAAAATCAAAGAATTCTTAACTGAGGAATATCAAATGGTGGAGAAGCTCCTAAAAAATGTTCAGTATCCTTACTTATCAGGGAAATGCAAATCAAAGGAACACTGAGATTCTACTCACACCAGTCAAAATGGCTAAGATGAAAAACTCAGATGACAGCAGATGCTGGTGCATGTGGAGAAAGAAGAAAACTCCTCCATTGCTGGTGGGTTTAAAAACTGGTACAACCACTCTGGATATCAGATTGGCACTTCCTCAGAAAATTGGACAAACCTGAGGACCCAGCACTACCACTCCTGGTCATATACCCAGAAGATACTCCAACATGTAATAAGGACACATGCTCCACTATGTTCATAGCAACCTTATTTATAATGGCCAGAAACTGGAAAGAACCCAGATGTCCCTCAACAGAGGAATGGATACAGATAATGTAATACATTTACACAATGGAATACTACTCAGCTATTAAAAGCAATGAATTTATGAAATTATTAGGCAAATATATGAAACTAGAAAGTATCCATCCTGAGTGAGGTAACCCAATCACAAAAGAACACACAGGGTATGCACTCACTGATAAGTGGACATTAGCCCAGAAATTCAGAATACCTAAGATATAGTTCATAGACAACATGAAGCTCAGGAAAAGGGAAGACCAAAGTGTGGATACTTCAGTCTATCTTAGAAGGGGTTACATAATACACTTGGAAGGAGTTACAGAGACAAAGTGTGGAGCCAATACTGAAAGAAAGCCAATCCAGAGACTGCCCACATGGGGATCCATCCCAGACACTATTGTGGATGCCAACAATTGCTTGCTGACAGGAGCCTGATATAGCTTTCTCCTGAGGGGCTCTACCAGTGCCTGACAAATACAGAGGCAGATTCTCTCAGCTAACGATTGGACTAAGAACAGGTCATCCAATAGAGGAACTAGAGAAAGGATCCGAAGAGATGAAGGGTTTTGCAGCCCCATAGGAGGAACAACAATGCAAACCAAGCAATACCTCCAGAGCTCCCAGGGGTAAACCACCAACCAATGAAGAGTGTGGAGGGGATGAATGGGAGGAGGGGCCCTTGGTCCTGTGAATGTTCTATGCCCCAGTGTAGGGGTATTTGTGTTGTGGAAATTCTCTTCACTTACCTTAGTTAGTAAGTAACTGAGGAAATGTATGTTATTTGGGGAAAATCACATTATGTTATTTTCTCTTTTCTTATTTTCTTGAAGCTTGTATTTATGTTTCTGCTTTAAAAGTGTGTATTCTTAAATATACATATATGGAGATTGGAAACAAATGCTTTCACTGGACAAATATTTGACAAAGTTTTCCTCTCTGGAGCAAGTCCAGTAGGGATAGAAAGCAAGAAATTTCATGGGTGAAAATGAAATATCAGGGGTTTTTTTTTATTTACATTAATTTCATTAAAAATAATATTATCTATTTAAGTAAGAAAAAACATGTTAGATATGAAAGAGTATAAGACTTACCACTTCATTTACAGATTTCAAAGTAGAAAAATTAGCTTACAAACATCTTTTTTTTTTTTAGCAATATCCAGGGCTTGATCTCCTACTGTGTAAGGCCAGATATAGACCAGACTCTAGGGTATTGAGGAGAATTTATTCTGATATTTAAAGATTGTAATTAGATGCTCAACTACAAAGCTCAATATTATTGTATTCAAACATATAATCCATATCAATTGAAAATTATTACTTTAAGGCAATGTCTTTTGGTTATTACTTTAAGGTACATGTCTCCTCAAACATAGTGAAATTTTCTGTATTTACACTAACAATCCTGTCTCTGTAATCACACATCTACATTAAAACTGTTTGTTTAGTTAGTCCAGAATCCCTATTTCCTACAACAAATCTCACTGAGCTAACTTTAAGAAAAATATGGAAAGAATATTTTCTCCAAATCTCACCGTGGCCTCCAGTCACCCTGAAGCAATAGGCAGTCTAAAAGAAGATTGTTAAATAATGAGGTCTCTCTGATAGTCAGCAATCAAATGCCTGAAACTTGTCCACACTGTTTGCCCCATATTCAAACACTGGGCGAAATAACAAGCTTAAGAGTCGGGATGGAGCCATGTGGATAGGGCTCCTCACATTCCATGCATGAAGCTCTGGTTTGATCTCACTACCACAATGAAGTAAAATAGACGAACCAGTCAATCAATAATTACATGGTTGGAGATATAGTTCAATAATATAGTACTACTGTGGCAAGTACAATAGCTTGGGTCTAACTACCACAAGGAAACAAACGAACGAAAACAAGTAAATAAATAAAATAAAGACTATTGCATTTGGAAACTTTTGTGTGTATCAACTTGAATATGAGCTCTGCCATTTTTAACTGAGTGATACTTAACAGATTACATAACTTGTTTTTATTATTAATTTTATTTTTTAACAGTTCAACCATTGCCACCTCCCATTCTGCCCTCCCACAGTTCCTCATCCCATTCCTCCTCTCCACTGTCTCCAGGAGGATGTCCCCAACACCATCCCTGCCAGCGTCCCCACTCCCTGTGACATCAAGTCTCGGGACATCAAGTCTCGGGACATCAAGTCTCGGGACATCAAGTCTCGGGAGGTTTGGGTGCGTCTTGTCTTCTCTACTGAGGCCAACTCAGTTTTCTCATCTATAAAATGAGGAGAAAATGAAATCATGAACCAAAGAAAGATTGTCTTAACTGGAACCACGTGTGTGATACAGAGTGAGAGGTATATGTATGACGAAAGCAACAGACGAAGCATAAGCAGGAATAACCGTGGTTTATTCCTATGAAACTCCATCCTGGTTACTGAGTGATGACTTGCTGGTGTAAACGCAGCACGTTCAGAAGTTTGGTTCCTGCCACAACTATGATAAAGGAGAATGAACTAAAGAGACTGGATTAGAGGAGGCAGAGATTTACCACGTTTCTGAATCACTGAACTGGCTTCTGAAGGCAATAGAACAAAGTAAAGCTCACCTCAGTGCACCCTGTCTGAACTGGTCTAAGTAGAAATACTTGCGATGGCGGCAGGGACTAAAATTCCTGCTCAAGCCACTGAAGGAAAGCTCTATTTCTTCTACACTATGGTCTTAATTTTCTAATTGAAACCCAGTGTGAACAGAGATGGGAAAGACTGTTCAGCAAGAATTAAATTGAATCCAAAGTGGTACAAAGATAACAACTATATGCTTCCGGTGACACCCAGGAGTAGGAATTGGCTTCAGATCAGTGAAGGGAGGAGCCAAATGATATTTGATAAGATCAAAACTGTTATTTAAAAAAAAAAATTACACCCATCTCCTTTAAATTTGCATACAAGCTACAGGGCATACTGGAGAACAGAAAAGAGATCACTTGCTAAATCGTCTGTAAATAGTAACTAGATAAGTACCATTATCTTAATCAAAAGCATTCATTAAGCTCAAATCTAAATTAGATGATGGTGAGGGTTTGCTGGGCATTGTGGAGGGAAAAAAGCAGTTTAAAATGTAACTCTGCTTATGGTTCTAGAATAAAGACAAGAAAGGACTGAAGTCCTGACATAATGATTAAACAAAATGATATCAGGCAAACACTTTAATAAGAAAAGAAAGCATGAGTGATGTTAAAAGCCTGAAAATATAAGGAGTCTCCATACTGGAAAATAAATTTACATGGGTGATACCTCACTATTTCTTTAAATAGAAATAATCGTCAACATGCATCTCAAGGTTGATTTAATCACAGTCTGAAAGGTCACAGTAATTACATACATTGTGGCACTTTTAGCTGACATTATCTGAGCACATTTGCCAAGGCTGGGTTACCAGCTAGAGTTGACATACTCAGAGTGTATGTACACTTTTCAAAATTGTCCTTACAAAAACTGTCAAAGTTTTCTCTTTATAACTCTTTTATAGTGCATGTTTTAAACTAATTATATTAATATCATAATATAATTAACTCATGATATATAAAGTCATGATAGTATAGTGATTATAAATGTATGCTGTGGTTTCAAAACAACATATTCTTAAATTTCACTCCAAGCATCTGTGGTGCCTGTGAAATGTGGTGTTTAGATCATGAAGATTCCTGCCTTCCAAATGAACTATTCCTATCAGAAAGTGGTTAGAGGTAGTACTCTCTAACCATCTTTTAAACATTTTTCATTAAATTACACAGCAAGAAGGTCCTTTCAAAATGTATTAAATTTAAAACAATGAGCACCATACATGGCTATAAAAGTAAATGTCTAAAAAGAATTATTCTATAATGGTTGTGAAATTCTAAGTTCTTTAAGAATATTCTAATTAGAAATGCAAAGAGCCACTACACTTTTCTTGCACACATCAGTTTTCCTGTGCTATGCTAAAAGAAAGAAAAATGCACAGATGTTTTTATAAATGCACACACTTTGCTTTGAAACATTTCTTTTATCCTCAGGTAAAGGAAAGATAGCATCAACCAATCAAGAGAAGAAGCAAGAGCAATTCAAGGAGAGACATTTTATTGCTAATTTCCAGAGGGAATTAACCAATTTTCTGTATTATGATAGGATCAGCATATTGTGGGTTGGACCTATAGATAATGTCAAAGCAGAAGAGGTGCTTTCAGTTGTGCGTGCCTGCTGAATCTTAACTAGGAGAGACTGCTGAGCTTCTGTTTGCTTCACTATTTCCGGTCAGGTTTCATCAGATTGGAGCCTGCTGTTTAAGCTGTATTTAGGACATGACCCTAGCAGCTGGCACTGCTGAATGAGCCACTTCAAGGTGGTTATTACTATGCATGCAATAACTAAAGAATTTGGAAGGGCCAAGAAAAGCACTAATCCTGTGTATTCTGCTGAATATTTTGGTAGATTTGAAATCCAACTAAGCAAGGCATATCTGAAAAATAAGAGTATGGTAATTTACACTAAAAATAACTTTAATATTACCATCTGGAAAGAGAAAATGCCATATGACTATGACAGAGAAAGGAGAATCTATTTTCTAAATGCCTACAACTTAAAAAGTTTGGAGTAATTTATGCAAACAACTGATGTTTGAAAAATATTGAGCAAAGTAGAAATGAAGATACACTAAATTTTATATGTAATTTCTGCAAGAATTAATTTTTTATCTTAATAACTACAGCAGATATATAAAGCATATTATATTTTGGGTCACCAAAAAATGTTTTTTTTTTTTTTTNTTCTTTGTTTAACTCTGTGCCCCACTTTTTAATGGGGATATTTGATTCTCTGATGTCCACCTTCTTGAGTTCTTTATATATATTGGATATGTCTTATACTTACATGTCAGAAAATATGGTAGGTTATCATATCTGAACAGAAAAAATAAGCTGAGTAGTGTTTTGAAACACTAGGCCAAAGACCAAACCATGGGTACAGTCCTTAAAACACACTTTAAAAGAAAATGTATTAATTTTAAAACATACCAGACCACATTCTGCCTAGAGGCCTGAGCAGATGTTGTATTATGTCTACTTGTTATATGGTTTCTGGAGAGTCTCTTTACTTGAGCAGAATCGCCCAGAAAAAGAGAGGAGGAAGAGGAGGACGGGGAGGAGGATGAGGATGAGGAGGAGGGTGAGGAGGAAGAAGAGGAGGATGATGAGGAGGAGGAGGAGAAGGAGGCGGAAGAGGAGGAAGAGGAGGAACTGAGTAGCACCATGAACTTTAAACATAGTAAAAAAAATTCTGGTGATCTAAGGAGAAAAAGCATGTCTCAAAAATAATTTTATGAAATTTTAAACTAACTAGCATTAAATCTGTGGGGGAAAAAACCCTCAAAATTCTCAACAGCTTTGTATTTTTCAAGCGATTGCTATTTAAAGACATGTGCTTGTTCAATATGTGAAATGGGTCCTGGATCACAGTTTTCTATTAGAAGAAAAAGCTAGGAACATCCTTTTTACATGCTGCCAGAGAAACTAGTTCAAAGGAAAGTCATGCCATGAAGTGTCTCAGTGTCTCAGGCTGCTGCTGCCTAATGAATCCCCACAGTCTCATGGGAAAACCCCCGTGCCAAAGTCTCTTACAATCTTGCTAATCCCACCTCTTCAAAGATCCCTGAGCCTAAGAAGCAGGAGTGGCACTGGAGATGTGGTATCTGGGGTGGGGCTCCACCACTCTGCTGTATGATCTGTTGGGCTTCTCTGTAATGTTCTCCATCTGGTGCAAACAGAGGTTTCCTTGATACAGAGTGAGGGCTGCCATCTTGTGTGGACAAATTTTGAAAAATGTTAATAAATACACTGGTTTAGTAAAGTGGCAATTGCAGGTTGTATGTCCAAGATCTGTGGCTTCAATAGCCATGAGTAGTTGAATATGGTTCCTGTATCAGGCATGGTTTCATTCTTGTAGATCTCGTCTTAAGGTCAATCAGAGAACTCTCTACCACCAATGAATGTATGCTTGCCACCATTACAGCTTGGGGTTATTACATCGTGCTTGTGGTTATGGTTCATAGCCATCATAACCAGTTAGGACTTTTGGGCAATAGCAATGTCCTATAATGTTTTGGATGTGAACAACCCTCAACAACAATTCATAAGGTTTCTCCTCCTTTTGGGGGTTTTGTTAGAGTCTATAAACTGAACATGTGTATCTATATGCCAAGTTATATTTACTGTAGAAACTTTAAGTAGGTAGGTAATAGTATGAATCCTTATGACATTTTTGGAACTCTTATTGCCCTCCTTCATCCTTCTGTATATAATATCCCACCACTATTTTGAGCCCTTTCTATTGCTCCCCTACTCCTCTAAAAAGCTCCTTTCTTATTTTCCTGGCTTCTGCAGTTAGTCCAAGATATGTACTTATCTGAAGATTTGGATCTAGGAGCTCTCATGAGAGAATCTCCAACATCTGTCTTTCTAGGTCTGGGTAACCTCACTCAGTATAATCTTCTCTAGTTCCAACCACTTCTTTACTACACAATAGTATTCTGTAGTACAATTGAAATCCATTTTCATTAACCATTCAACATTGAAAGCCATTTCCATTTCTTGGCCATTGTAAACAGAGCATCAGTGAACAGGGCTGAGCAAGTATCTATGAAACAGGATGACATGTCCTTGTGTCACAAGCTAAGCAATAGTGTTATGGAAACATGTGGTAGATTTGTGTTTAGCCTTTTGGGGGTTCTCCACATTGATTTCCAAAGTGGCTAAACCCATTTGCAATCCACCCCAACAGTGAATGAGGGTTCCCTTTCCCACACAGCCGCCAGTATCTATTGTCAGTTCTATTCATCTTTGTCATTCTGACCGGGGTAATAGAAAAAACATCAAAAGTCATTATTTTGTGCCTTATCTAATTTTTAAATCTTCAATAATTTTATGTATATGGGTATTTTGTCTGCAGGCATATCTGAATACCATGTATATGCAGTGCTGGTAGAGGCTAGAACAGGGTGTCAGAACCCCCTCAGATTGGAATTAAAGAGAGTTGTGAGCCATTATGAGGGTGCTATAAACAAAACTAACATTTTCAGGAAGGACAGCCAGTGCACCTACCATTGTGCCATTCTCACCACAATCCTTTATCATTTTTAATATTGGTATTTAGAGTTTGAAAACTCCCTCAGAGGATTGCTTTCAATGTGCTCCAGGGATTTTGTTTTGTCTCGTTTTCATTTTCATTCAGCTCCCAGATTTTTTTTTTTTATTTCTTGATATCTGTTTTTAACGAATGAATAATTCACTATTTAATCTCCATTTATTTGTATATTTACTAGATATTCTATACTATTAATTTTGTTTGGCTACATTATGATCAGATGTTATACATAGGGTTATTTCAGTATTTCTAAATTTTAAAGATTTTTGTGTTCCAGATTTAATCCATGTGTTACTGAGTAGAATCTATAATCCTTGGTGTTTGCGTAAATATTCTTCATATATCTGCTAAGTCTATTAGATGTATGGTGTCAATGAATGATATTTTTAAATTTATCTCCAGATGACCTGTTTATTTGATGCAGTGGGATATTGAAGTTACAAACAATTAATGGGTTATTAATCTGAGCCAATAAAACCATGTTGATGGTTGGTGTTGTTTTTATGTTCTCTGTGGTGCTTTGTGTTTTAGCAATCATGATTTTGTATTTCACTACTCTCTTCTACCTGCAATATTGATTAATATGTTTTATTTAGTGTTTTGTTGAATATAATTTTTAAATGTTGATGTTTTCATCATAGAATTTTTTCTTCTCTTTAATATGGTGGATAGTTTTGCTAGATATATTAGTCTATGTTGCCCATCATGGTCATTTAGGTTTATATTGGGCACGTTCTTCTGGTTTTGAAGGTTTACATTGAGAAACCCCGTGGTTTTGAGATGGATTTTCCTTTATATGTGACTTATGGCTTTTTCTCTCTTCTCTTTCAATACACTTTATTCTGTGTACTCTGTAGTTTAATCATCATATAACTTAATGTTTTCTTTGTTTGTCCTTTGTGTTTGGTGTTATGTGTTGTATGTACTTCTTCTATAGGTATAGGTAAACCTTTCCTAAGCCTGCTTGTGTTTTCTATGATCTCGTTGAAGTTCTGATTTATTCCATTGATGTGGGATTCTTCTTCCTGATCTATTCTTTTAATTCAAAGACTTGGCCTTTTCATCGTGTTTTCATTTCTTGTATGTTACTTTCCTGTGTTCTTAATTTGTTTTACATATATATTTTTTATTTTTCTAGATATGCTATTTTGACTCAAAGTCTTGATAGTCTATTTTCTGCTTAATTCATTCTATTTTTAAAGCTTCCTTTTCAGGTTTCTATATGTTTTCCATTCCATTGTTATGTCAGCCTCACTCTTCTTCAATGACGTTATGTCCATATTGAATTCCATTTCCAAACCATAGATTGTTTTCAGCAATTCCATTGCTCTTTCCTTTGGGTTTTTGAATGTATCTCTTAAGCCTTTATTCTCTTTAAGTTCACCGAGCTGTGTACTTTTATCTTCTTTAAATTCTTTAAAGAAGTTTGTAATTGTTCCTTTATACTCTGTGTCTTGGTGCAAATCTTGGTAATTTTCATTGCCAAATATCAATAGGACTTTTGAACGAAAGTCTTGGGGAGAAAAAAATGACTGCCTGGATATTTCATAGTGTTTGCATTTTTTTATAGTGAAATTATGGGCATGTAGTTTTTTGGGGAGTTCTCTACCTAATTGTGGAACATGTTGAGACACCAGCCTGAGACAGAATGTTAGATATGATTTAGGTGAAATGGAGTCAGAAGAAGAGGGGGAAGAGGGCTAATGTTGAGGGTGTGTGGGTCCTGACATATACCAGTGCATGTACATGACTCACCTGTCAAGATTCTGGAGAAAGATGTGTAGCATCTCTCTGGATGGAGAGGTTTGATGTGGCATGAGGGGCCTGCGTGTCAAGAAAGGCTGAGTGTGTCATGGAGCTGAGAAACTGATTGTGGCACAGGAAAGAGTGACTCCATAGAGGACCTGGGATAAATCTGGGATTTAAGGAGAGTGCGGGGAGTGAAAGCCCCTAAAGACTTATGTAGGAAGACTCTGGAGATGTGTAGGAAATTTAGAAAATCAAAAATACTGATTGTTAGACATTCTGCATTTCATGATGTATTTATAACCACAGAGGGAACATTTTTTTGACTTAAAGATTGTTACAAAATAATGGATTTGCAGGATAATAAAATTTGGGGTAAGGGCCTTAGAATATCTTCTTTGGAATACGACTTTGAGAAAAAGAAAAGTAAACACTGTGCTTGAGGCAAGGTCTGTTAATAGATTAGTTCCACAAATTAATGACATCTTATTCTTCCAAACTCTACCTCTTTGAATTTGCATTCAACTTATCTTGAAAAGAAGAATACGTACCCATGATAGGTAGCAAAGCAAAACAAAATGAAGAGAACGTAGTTTCTTGGTTTGACTTTTACTATATGAAAAAAACCATGACTAATAGACAAATTGTTCTTTCTGTATTGGTCCCATATCTTACTTTTCTGAACTGAGTCACTCTGGCTGTTTATTTAACATGAGCAAAAATCTAAACGTTAAAAAATAAGTTATAGGATGTACAGGTCCTCCTTTTCACAAAAAGAAAAATAGTATATTTTTCAGCAGCCAAGAACATTTACTATATTGGGGGAATTATTCACAGATTTAGTTTATTCATTCCAAGGTATGAGTCAGGTAGCTATTTTCTTTGGATCCTACATAGAAAAAGCTAAACCTGTAAGATATTGTTTTCATGCTATCTACTTTTATTGATGGATAAATTAACTGGTATCTAATAAGCATTCATGATAGCTCAAACTTCACAAGTTTTTGCATATGCCAGAATTACTAAGCTGTATACATTGCACACACACTGTTTTATATATAAACTATATTTCAATAAAGCTATTTTAAAAATAGCACACATTCATTCCTGACTTAGAATCGTAGCCAATGATAAAAAAGCAATATCTGGAAGAGATAAATGTTTTATTAAAAGCTCCATTTGTAAAATGAAATTCAGAAATATGTTGTGGAAGTTACTTTAGATTTTCCAAATGCTTTTATACTGTCCTCTTGAAAGTGTATAAAATCAGCAAGATGTCTTTCATTTGGATATGAATTAGATTCCAGCAGTAAGAAGTAGCAATCAAAGTCCTAGGTGATGACCCCGAAGGAGAAACTTTCTGTGAGCCTGTTCTTTGGAGCAGAGTTTGAAAGTATGCATCAGAGGTCTGGTAGGAAACCTCACTTCTTCACTGTCCTTTCTTGGTTGCTAAGGGAATATGATTATGGAGCATGCTTGACGGTTTCTGAGTTCACAGACTACAGTTCTTGTATTAAATGGGGATAGTGTTAATGGGGAAGAAGGTTTTTTTGTTTCTTAAATATATTCCATGGCTACCTTGACGGTGAATGAAAGAAGCACAGGAAGTGCACATGAGAAACCAGTTGTATATTAGCAATGCAGAGTTATCTTATGTGTAATAAAGGACTTTAGTGTATGGAAATATTCAAAGATACACCTTTTTTTTTCAATGTGGGAACATTTAAGCCACAGAAGAATTGCTTTAGAGTTAAATTAAATCTAGAGCTAAAATATATTATATATAGTGTCCTTCTTTGTCCCTGTCTAGAATATTTCATTCTTTGAAAGTTTATGGTTATATGATTACATCATATTTTAGAGCTATTTGTATTTACTTCCTTATTTACACTTATTTACATTTGACAGTAACATATAAGGTAATATTTTCTTTACAACACTGTTTACTATGGTTGTTTTATCAGATAATATTTTGAAGATTAGTGTACAAAGGGCTTCCCAGTCCAATTTTACAGGTGATTAAACTGAGGTTGAAAGTTTAAATGGATCCATTTATTTACTGTCAAATTGAGAACTTGAAGCTATGAACAAAACACCGTAGCTCAATATCCTTTGTACTACCCAACAATACTAAAGACAGGGAGAAAATTAAAGAGGGAAAAAAATGAAACAAAAAATATTACTACAGAATACTATTATTATCCACCCTTTGATCTCTTTTATCAATGTTTCTAATCAAAATGAGGAAAACTTTGTTGTTGTTGTTGTTGTTGTTGTTGTTGTTGTTGTTGTTGTTGTTGTCGGGGACAGAGACGGCCATCTCGGTAGCCGAGAGTTTTTTGTTCTTTCAGAAGACCCAAGTCTCCTTCCCACCTGCTCACAGACTGTAATTCAAGCTCCAGGAAAGCTGCTCCCTTCTTCTTCCATTCCCAGGCACCTGAACTTACATGCATTTAACCACACAAACAGTACACACAATTCAAAATAAATCTTGACAAAAGAAATGGCCTTACTTGGTTTCTAATTTATTTTATTTTATTTCTTTTTTCTCTTTCCTGTGGAAAGTTGTGTAGACTCTTGCATGTACTGACCTTTTAAATTAATGTTGGCATCCTCCCCTTATAGTTAAAGCAAGAGTTCCTTTCAGGAGTCAGGTTTTCAGTGCCTGGATATATATTTTCTTTCCATGCTTCATACTGAGTATGTGAGCAGTGTCTAACTGCGCACTTCTACAGTGCATAGAATTCCAACCTGAAACACTCTCTGGTCCAAAGCATCAATGCCTTTGATATTAAGGCAGTCTTGTGTGAAATGCATGCTCAGGACTGTACTTAACTTATCCAATATATGTGAAAAGGGAAGTCCTTATGTGTGAAATAACCCCCAAGTCATATTCATTTCTAGTTAATAGAGTAATAAAAGCAAACGTTTTTGCCACTGCAGAACATATTTGAAGATAGCAATGGCTTCTCATTAGTCTTCATTCCATTGTCTGTAGAATAGTAAGCACGCACACACACACACACACACACACACACACACACACACACACTTGTTTGAATTTTATTGTAGCATGAGGATATAGAAAGCACAGAGAGTTCATCTAGTGAAATGGCTATAGCACTATTAAATTAGTTGATCTAGAAGGAAAATAAATAAAGAAATTAAAGGCAATTTCACATTTTCAAACACAGCAGGTACCACCAGTTCTCTGACGCTATCAGGCAAACAGTTCCTGAATTTATTTTCATTATTTACATGCCATTAGGATATTCTAGAAATGCAGACTCTGATATCTACTCTTTTCCTAAATTTATGTAGATGAAATTTGTGGAAAATTATTTCAGTGCAAGCTGGTTTTGAACAAACTGAACTTCTTCCTTGGGTTTCCAGCTCCTCCAGGAGCAGTGAGCCATATAGCCTTGTAAATTTTCATAGATGGTGGATACATCATTGATTTTGAATGCACCTTACAATTGACTTGAAATAATTGGTGCTATTTATCATGACCCACAGATAAAAAAAAAATTAACCCACCTTTTTTTGTGAGACTTCTTTTAACTGTTTCATAATGCCTAACATAGAATGAAAGAAAAGGAGCAAGTGAGAAGAAATTGTATTTCTCACAATATCAGTAAATCCCAGCAGTTAATATCATGTCTAACGAGATTACCTCCATTTTTAGATAAATGAAAGAAACCAAAGCAACATGATAATAATTGTGTATTGTGTAAAATATGTATTAATCCTGTAAAATATCTTGAATGGTTTGATATATGAAGGGACAATGCTTGCAGCATTCTAAAATCAACAACGGTCTTATTTCATGCTTACCTAATTATTCTGACATGAGTCTAACTGCTGTGGTCTGCTCCATGCAAATGAGTGCATAGCAAACAAGATGAGTGTCATCTGCATAGACACTCCATAACTAATTCTTAGCTCCACAGAGAGATTAAGTGTTGAAAGTTAGCAATTACATTCCAGAGACAATGTTTTTCTCTGCAACCGATTAGTGAGTGCAATGTTCCTCTAGTAGACAGGCTAGAAACAGTTCCACCCATTACATTTCTTTCAGAGCCTCTGATTATTATGTCTGTTTTCTGTGTACATGTCTGTACTTCCCCTTTATCTTGAATATCTCTTATTTTGATAAATTTTCTTGGTTATATTGCCAAGTCTGTTTTCCAGATTGGCTGTAATGATAAGAACCCCAGTTTTTCCCCTTGAACTTAATCACTGAGGTTAGTGTGAGAGATTCAGTTCTTGACTTTAATTTCTATAACATTTCTCCTAATGAGATTTATCTTTTTTGCTCAATCTCAGAAGTAAGATCTAGAGCTTAACTATCAGGTTACTGTTTAACCCAGGTATTTGTCATTTGTGTTCAACTACAATCCCAGTTCTCGACTATGTTTTTTTCTGTTCTTTTCACATCCAAGCTTCACAGCTTTCTACTGTCATCACAGGTAGTGTCATTATCTTAGGCACTTTCCTTCACATGGAGATGTTACCACTGAATCCATGAACTCTTTTTCAAATACTTCACTCATTTTTCTCTATTAATTACTTTCCTTCCTTTTTATCCTTTGAAATTACCTGTTATACACACTCAAAAACCCATACTAGAAATCAATTTTTGATTATTTTAGTCTGTCTTCATTTAAATGCATTCCTTTCATTATACAAGCAGATATTTTTTTCAAAACTTTCATTTTGTCATCTTTGTTCTCAAAACCATCAGTTGGCCACATTGTTCTTATATTCAAATACAGCCTGCTTAATAGATTTGTTCATATTAATATTTAAACTCTAGCACTTGTCTCTTTCTTTTTCCTAGCTAGTCCTCAACAGACTGTTTATAAATTACATAGTAACTCTGTGAACTTTAATTCCTTCATTCAGACTTCTCTTAGTTTTAGAGGGAAACCTGCTCTTTCATGTTGACTTAACTTCAATGTTACAGCTTACTTTTCAAAGTCTAACTTAGGTCACTGTATCTCTATGTATCTCTCTGTATTTATCTCTACAATAAAGTCTTACCATGTAAACCTATGTGAAGATAAATGTTTGGTTATTGCAATTCTATTTTTCAAATGCTGTTTGGAGTTTGTTATTATGTGTCATGTTTATGTTCCATGCTTTGCTGTATTAGTTGTCTGTGTTTGTAACTTTTATTTGCTTAATGACATACTCTATTTATTTATGAAATTGATTTCTAGGGCTTTGTCAAAGTCTGTAAATGACATAAAACTGACATAAGAAAGTACACACATATCAAAAACATATAATTTGATTTTGGATTTGGAGGAAATGGCTTTACTATACTCAGATATTGGTTCCAACATTATTCTATAAGTTTCTGTTAGTGTTTGATGGGCTAAGTATTATAGGTGAGACACCTGTTAGCTAAAAGCTTGAATAGGAAAAAGACTCACCTCTTCTCAAGCAATAGGAGTCTCTTCCTGCTTTCAAACATAAAATCAAACACTGGCTTTTTCTCAAATGTACATTTTCTCAAATGTATCTGTCTTTGGATAAAGACTGGCACTAAGTTTGTTCATGAAGCCGCAGAACTTACTGCCAGTTGTAACACTTCCATTTGAAAGAACTAAATCTTTTGACCCCTGACTTGACCTCTCACTTTGCACATCTGGGGAATTTCTAACTTCCACATTACTGTTAAGGCACACTTTATAATTGAACTCTTCCTATGTGTATAGATCTACTACTGATTCTATTTTTATAGATTCTAATTAATTGAAAATTATTTTGTCTGTGTAAAATTACTCACCTATTTTTAAAAAATAAGACAACAAAGCAAAAATCAAACAGCAACAACAACAACAACAAAAAAAAAAACCCAAAATTCCAAAGTGAAAAGAGCAGGAGTTTGACTAAAGTTTCTCAGGGAGAGAACTTAGACAGCAGTAGTTCTCTGAGCACTCACATTTTCATGGATTTGTTTCTAGACCATGAATAAGCAAGTTACAGTTTCTGAGTTCAAGTATTTAGGCCGTTGCATAATAATGACCTAAGTCTTCTGATATTAGTTTTTTTTGTGTGTGTGTGTGTGAAAAAAACTCATACAAAAATACTAACTGCTAAATATTTGCAACTGTAAATTGTCAATAGCACTACTATTTTTAATAGAACATTTTTGCTGTAATGGTATAGAGAAGTACTTGTCAAGCCTATAAGTTGTTGACTGTGTCAATGCCATATCAGAATTCAGAAGATAAGAATAAAAATACCTCATATTTATTTATTTATTACAGTTCCCACAGGAGCAGGATGGAAATACATTTCAAAGAGATACCTTCTGGCTGAAAGATATCGTGCTACTTAAAGCGGAATTAGAAAAATTTTGAAGTCTATCAAACCAAATTACATAATTTATAGTAAGTTAAAGAAAACACACACACGCACGTGTGCACACATTATTGTGTGTTTCTTCTCTGTATTGAAAAGTCCTAATGGTTACTAGTTTTAGTGTAATAATTATATGCACCAGACATTTTAATGTATTCAGAGTGCAACATATGGCTTTGCAGTTCAGCTACACAGAAAATGTAGATTTTTAAGAATAAAAATGAGCTTGAAAAGCAGCAGGCAATAGTAATCCTGAATTCCCTCTCTTCTCGTAAAAGAGTGAAGCCATCTGTACTCTGTGCCAGCTGATGACCTTGGATTAATTCTCGCAATGTCATTACCCAATTAGTCGAGGAAGGAAAGATACTTGGGAATTACAGTTACATACCCATTAAAATTGAACAGTGCTTTTTATTCTCAAATATTTATTAAAACACATCTGTCTGATAATCATTATGTAATGATTTTTTTCCTCAGGTAAAGTAGACCAAATTACTTGGTAAAATAGTAAGCAGATTCAATGAAACAATCATGTTACCTGAACTTAATTCAAGGATGCCTACTACAAATAGAGCATAGCATCTCTCTCTCTCTCCCTCTCCCTCTCTTCTCCTTCTCCCTCCCCCTTTTCCTCTTTCCTCCTTTTCTGCTCTCCTTTTTTATATATTCTCCCATGCAATACATCCCAACTGCATCCACTCCTGCTAATCCCTCCCCACTTCTGTTTTACCCCTGAGCCAGTGCTCCTTTATTTCCCTTCAGGAAAGAACAGGCCTACCAGAGATACCAATGGCACATGGAGACACAGTAACAATGGCCAAAAAATCATCAAGGCTGGATCCATATCTCAGTAGGAAGAAAAGAGTCCCAAGTGCAGACAAAAGGCTTAGAAACTCCCACTGTTAGCAGTCTCACAAACATCCCAAGCTAAACATTCATAGCATGTACACAGAAGACATACCTGATATCCATATATGCTTCTCATGGTAGCTTCAGTCTGGGTTAGTTCAGTCTGAGGGACATGCTCTTGTATTATCTTAGGCCCCTAAGGCTTCTACAATCCTTCCCTCCCCTCTTCAGTGCAGCACTCCTATCTTTACCTAATCTTTGTCTCTGCATTAATCAACTGTCAGAAGGAGGAAGCCATTCTGATGATTATTGGACTAGGCACAGGTTTGGAGTTCTGGTGGCCAGCTGGCCTCTTCGAATAAGGTGAATATTCCTTTTTATCTCGTGACTTTTAGAGAGCAATGACTATAAAATCTCTTATAACTCAAATTAATTCTTTAATATGAATATTTGGCTTTGAATAAGTATTAATGCAACATTAGGCTTCTCAGTAGTTTGTAACTGTCAAGCACAGTATAATTTACTACATTACCATATATCTCTCATGTGTTTGCTCAGAAATAAAATTTCTCCAGATGATATCATATTGAACTTATTCCATACTCTTAATTATTGATTGTCACCCCACTGGTATACAAGTACCATGAGAACACAGATAGGCTGTGTCTGCCTTGTTCTTTGTAATCTATGAACATCTAATACAGTACTGGCCACAGAGTAGTCTCTCAATCAATAGTTGTGAAATGAATGAAGATTAGTCATTTTTGTCCTAAAATATTTCTAGTTTACAAAATGCAGCTCTGTAGATGTTTATAGTTGATCTTATCAGGTATTTTTCATACAATCAAAACAGATTTGTTAAATATGAAACCTAAAATGGCAAGTATGAAAAGATTGATAATAAATGTTAAATAAAATATTCATATTGCCATTTGTATGTATTAAAGCTCTTCTTTGAAAAATTAAAAAAAAAAAACTATTTTAAAATTTTTGTTACTTTTTAAATTTCTTTCATTTACAATACAGTGTCAGCCCTTCTTCTCGTCCCAGTACCCCCTAACCCAAGCCTTTCTCCTATCCCCTTTCTCCTTCTCCTTTGAGAAGGGAAAGTCCCCTCTGGGTGTGAACTGGGTGTGAAACTTTAACACACACACACACACAGAAAGAGAGAGAGAGAGAGAGAGAGAGAGAGAGAGAGAGAGAGAGAGAGAGAGAGAGAGAGAGATCAAGTCTCTGCAGGAATAGACACATCATCTCCCACTCAGGCCAGAAAAACTGTCCATTTGGGGGCAAGAAATCCACAGGCAAGTAGGCAGTCAACCCAGGCTCAAGGTTTCAATTTGGGACAGTCATTGGTTGACCATTCCCCTAATCTCTGCTCTATCTTTGTCCCTGCACATCTGGTAGGCAGGACACTTTTGGGGTCGACCTCTTTGAGGGTAGGTTGATGTCCTTAAACTTCTACTAGGAGTCCTGTCTGGATACAGAAAGTAGCCACTTCAGAAACCAAATGCCCCACTACTAGGAATCCCAGCTAGAGTGTCCCCACCTTAGACCCTCTGGGGCATCTCTTCATTCCAGGTCTCTGACAGATCTGAAAGATCTCTCCACCCCCAGCTAGCTTTCTCCCCTCCAGTCCCTAGATATGATCTTTCCACCCAGCTCCCCATCCTCAGTCCCATCTTCCACTCAGTTCCTTCCTTCGAATGATCTCTGACATTTATTGTGTTTCCACTTCTGAGAAAGATTCAAACATACTGCCTTCTGCCCTCATTATGTCACTTATTTGGGTCTGTTGTTTGTACTATGGGTATCCTGTACTTTATAGCTAATATCACTTTTAAGTGTAGTACATACAATGCATGTCCTTTTGGGTCTGGGTTACTTAACTCAGGATGATATTTTCAAGTTCCACCCATTTACCTGCAAAATTGATGATGCCATTATTTTTAATGGCTCAGGAGTATTCCATTGTGTAGATATGGTCACATTTTCTGTATCCATTCTTTAGAGAGACATCAGGATGTTTCCAGTTTCTGGCTATTATGAATGAATCTGCTGTGGATATAGTTGAGCAAGTGTTCTTGTGGGAGGGTGGGGCATTTTTTGAGTATGTGTCCTGGAGTGATATAGCTGGGTCTTAATGTACTACGATTCCCAAACTTCTAAGAAACTGTCACATTGATTTTCAGAGTGGTTGTACAAGTTTGCACTCCCACTAGCAGTGAAAGAATACTTCTCTTGTTCCACAACATCACCAGCATGTTCTGTCCTTTGAGTTTTTGATCTTTGCCATTCTGAGGGTATAAGGTAGAATCTCAGAATCATTTGGACTTTCATTTCAATGATGACTAAGGACATTGAACATTTCTCTAGGTGCTACTCAGCCAATGAGATTCCCCTATTGAGAATTCTCTGTTTATCTCTGTACCCAATTTTTTAATTGTTTTATTTGAGTTGTTGGTATCTAACTTGTTGAGTTCTTTGTACATTTTGGATATTAGCCCTCTGTCAGAAGTAGGGTTAGTCAAGATCTTTTCCCAATCTAGGCTGTTGTTTTGTTCCTTGACTTACAGAATTTTTTTTTTTTTTTTATTTCCTGAGGTCCCAATTGTTAACTCTTTACTGTAGTTACTGGGTCATTGGTGTTCTGTTCGGGAACTTGTCTCTTATCCCGACAAGTTCAAGGCTATTGCCACTTTTTGTTCAGTTAGATAAATTGTATCTGGTTTTATGTTGAAGTCTTTAATCCATTTGGATTTGAATTCTGTGCAGGGCGTTAAATATTGATCTTTTGCATTCTTCGACATGCTAACATGAAGTTAGAGCAGCACCATTTTCTGAAAATACTTGCTTTTCTCTACTGTGTGGTCTTGGCTTCTTTGACAAACATCATGTCTGTGAGTGTGTGCGTTTATTTCTGAGTCTTGAATTTGATTCCATTGATTCACCTGTCTGTTTCTATGCCAATACTATGCAGTTTTTATTACGACTGCTTTATAGTATAGCTTGAAGTCAGGGATGATGATACCTTCATAAGTTCTTTTATTGTTCAGGATCATGGGGTTTTGTTTTCCCATATGAAGGTGAGAAACTTTTCTTAAAAAATCTGTGAAGAATGGGGAACTGCTTTGAATCTGTAGATTGATTTTGGTAATATGGCCATCTTCATTATGTTAATCCTATTGATCCACAAGCAAGGGAAATATTTTCACTTTCTTATATCTTCCTCAATTTCTTTCTTCCGGGATTTTGTTTGATTTGTTGAGTTTCTTAACCTGTTTATATTATTGATTAAAATTTGTACACGAGTATTTAAAAATTACTCTTCTGTTATCCTCTGCTGAAGAATATGTGTCCTTGTTAGTTCATTAATAACCAACTGAGAAGTTTTACAAAGCAAAGATTGTTTGTGCCCCTCCTCAACTTCAATGTCTTCCTTCCCTTCTTTACTTTGCAGGCTTTATGAATGTGCTGAGCATTGCAGTGACCTATCCCTACTCCCTGTTCTGAACACTCTTTGAGCAGGGCTATATTGTACATGCAGAAGGGTGAATATTTTAGAACTAGGCAAATAATGCTGTGTGTTTTAATTTCAATAGATGACCCAAGACTTTTTTAAAATAATATTTTAAATTTATTATCTGAAAATTTCACACATGTATAAAATGTATCTTTACCATATCCAGCTCTCTCTCTTCCAGGCAGCTATCCTTAGGACAGACTACACTCTGTATATCTTCTTTACATATTGTCCATGTTTAGCCCCATGTCCTATTAATGCTGTCCATATAGTATGGGGACACTGAGTCTTGATAAAACCTATGTCTAGCCACTGACCTGAAGGAAAAATGACTTTCCTCTCCCATAAGCTATGAACTATCAATTCTTGGTCCAGGAAAGTATCAGAGACTCTTTAGAATCAGTGCTAGGATGTTTAAGTGGCTTTTGTTATGTAGGTTTTTGCACAGGTGGCCTCAGTTTATGGCTTTGAGTGTATGTGTGTAAGAGCCAGTTTATGCCCAGAAGACACATTTCCCAGAACTCCCCTCTTTCCCTTGCTCTTTCTTTCTTTCTTTCTTTCTTTCTTTCTTTCTTTCTTTCTTTCTTTCTTTCTTTCTTTCTTTCTTTCTTCTTACCCTTTATTTTGTTCCCTCAGCTTTGGGCAGGGAAAGGAAATGTGGGAGATATGAGATAAGAAGTGATATATAGTTTCTATTAATGATTAAGAATCATGTTATTTCAGAACTTTGAAGCCTAGTAAGACCCAAGACATTTACAAAATATTTAATATGTATCAGCTTCAATGTCTCTACTCTTGGGTAGAAGTATATTGGTTTTTTGTTTGCTTGTTTGTTTGTTTGTTTGTAAGAACAACTTACTGATATTTAAGTTAATTTCTTTCTAAGTTTTTATTTGTAAAGAAACATAAAATCGTTTTCACCTAAATTTTTTGAAATATGACCATCAGTTACAACATGATTTGATTGACAGTCCATAAAATGTGAAGGGAATGCTGTTTCTCATTACACAGATCAACCAAAAGCAAAGCAAGAGAGGAAGATATAGGTGGTATCAAACAGAAACCATGAAAAGTAAACAAAATATATTCCAAATACAGTTTCCCCTCCCTCTAGTCCTCCTAGCTACCTTTCACTTCCTCTCTTGGCCTAGATCCACCATCTTTCCATTTTCCTTCAAAAAGAAGCAGGCTTTCAAGAGAAGACAGCCAAACAGGACAAAGCAAGATGCAATAAGACAAAGCAGAAGCCCTCATATCAAAACTGGACAAGGCAACCCAATAAGGGAAAATGATTCCCAAGACCAAGCAAAAGACTGAGAAGAACAACTTCTTCCACTGTTAGGAATTAAAAAAAACAAACCCGCCATCAAGATCACACACACACACACCACACACACACAGGCTCACAGAGCCCTTCATATAGAGATATATGGGCCCCCTGCTTTCTACCTGTCTCAGTGAGCCCATATGTTTACAGTCCTGCTTTCTTGGCTCAGTGAGTCATGTTCTGGTGTCCTCCATCACCTCTGACTCTTACGATCTTTCTGCCCTCTCTTCCTTGGGCAAAGTTGTAATGTCTTAGTGTGGATTAAATTTGTTTGTGTAAAGTAAGAACCATTGGGAAGAGAGGCCCCTTGGTCTTGCAAACTTTACATGCCCCAGTAGAGGGAACGCCAGGGCCAAGTAGTGGGAGTGGGAGGGTAGGGGAGCAGGGCGGGAGGAGGGTATAGGGTACTTTCTGGATAGCATTTGAAATGTAAATAAATTAAATATTCTAATAAAAAAAAAAAGGAAAAAAAAACTACTTCACTAATCTCCATTCTTGTATTTTGTTTGTTTCCTTTGTTGTTAGTTGGTTGGTTGGCTGTTGTTGTTATGAACAGCAAATTACTAAATTGCGAGGCTGAACTCAAATATGTAATCTTCATGGCCTACCCTTTCCAGTAGGATGTGGGCACCATGACATTATTGCAAAATAAATTTTGAGTTTTGAATTTTAATGCTTATTTTTCCTACAAGCATCTTTCGTTTCTCTGAATATCTCAGGTTTTTCACATCAATATTTCCTAATCTAGACACCTAAGAGTCAATAATTTCTTCCTTGCTTACCACTGTTGAGTAGGCTCTAAATTAAATTGCATTCCCATGCCCATGTATGGAAGAAAATCCTTTTGTATGATGATCTGAAAATGGTTGCTCTAAGTTCCCAAATGGATGATATCAATGATATGCTATTTTTATTTTATGACAAGAAGTTATAAAACAGTAAAAGCATGACATCATAGTTTGTTGCACATTGTGATCCTCAATGAGTGTGTCTGCATTACATCTATCTACATATTTATATGTAGATACATCATATCGATGACACTGCTATTATATCTGTACTTAGCCCTAGTCAAGCCTGTGAGTGTAAGAACCTCACAGCCAACAAATTTTATCCTATACTGCCATGACCTTCACTCATTATCCAAAGTTCTGCAGGCCTCCTGAGTTGTAGGTGCAAACTACAACTGTTTCATTTTTCTTTTCTCCAGTGGTATGTCCTTTGCCATTTTGATAGGCAAAAATTCCACGTGGGGATTTAAAAGACAAAATTTCAGTACTTCAGGGGAAATATACACCTCTTTCCCTAAGTAACTTTTATTGTATGTCTGGGGCGATGGTTATTTAATTCTTTAAGGGTCCAGCACACATTTATTTCTGAATTATACCCTTCCAATGCCTATAATCGCAGGGAGGTAAAGTCATCTGTTCTTTCCTGTGTGATAGTAACCTTTTACTTATTAAATAATCTGATATATCGAAGGAGAAGCGAGGTTCCCTGCTCTATTAAAAGATCCCAGATCAATTTATATTAGTTTGGGAGCCAGATAACAGGACTTTAAAAAGCAATATGTATCAGGTGTTTTTAGAGAGCAAGCACAGACCAGAGACTGACTATGCAGGTTTTATTGCAAGGCATTTTTTGTTGCTCTTATTTGGAGACAAGGCCCCACCCACCCTGTAGTTCAGAACTCATTACAATTCCCCTGCTGCTTTCTTCTGAGAACCCTGATTCCAGGCAGAAACTGGCACATCCTGCAGACAATTCCCTTTTTGATAGAATTGTAGAGTATTGCTATCCTGTGAATTACTTTTGCACGAGTAACTACATAAAAATTATATGAACTGATATCTGAATTGCAATGCAACAAATGTATATATGGGGTATATTGCACACCTGGACCACCGAAAGATACCACCGAAAGATACTTAGTAGACACAGGTAAGAGGACTCTGAATCCACTTATACATATTAATCTTTAATGGAGATTGGAG
Organism: Mus minutoides; assembly: GCA_902729485.2. Lineage (NCBI taxonomy): Eukaryota > Metazoa > Chordata > Mammalia > Rodentia > Muridae > Mus > Mus minutoides. The sequence goes on along the minus strand of LR751316.1, from coordinate 73,617 downwards.
GCTAGAGTCTTACAAAGAAACTAATATTCTATAATTCTTTAATAACATCCTGATTAACAGCAAGAGTTTGCTGAAGGGACCCTGATATAGCTGTCTCATATGAGGCTATGCCAGTGCCTGGCAAATACAGAAGTGTATGCTCACAGTCATCTATAGGATGGAACACAGGGCTCTCAATGGAGAAGCTAGAGAAAGTACCCAAGGAGCTAAAGGGGTCTGCAACCCTATAAGAGGAACAACAATATGAACTAACCAGTACCCCCAGAGCTTGTGTCTCGAGCTACATATGTAGCAGAAGATGGCCTAGTCAGCCATCATTGGGAAGAGAAGCCCCTTGGTATTGCAAACTTTATATGCCCCAATACAGGGGAACACCAGGCCCAAGAAGTGGGAGTGGGTGGGTAGGGGAGCAGGGCAGAGGGTGAGTAGAGGGAACTTTTGGGATAGCATTTGAAATGTAAATTAAGAAAATACCTAACAAAAAATATGGGGAAAAATAACATCCTGATTAGACTCTTTTGGTATTTTTTAATTTCCAGCTACCTCTTGTCCATGCATCAGAATTTTTCCATTATAATTTTTTTTTCAAATATTTTTAGTTTTTCAAGATGTTGAAGGATATTCCTGTTGGTCAAAAAAAAGTGTGGTTGGTTTTCTATATCAAATTATCATTGTTTTAAAATCAGAAAATGCAGTTTATGATAATCTCATTGTATTTATTTGAAGTGTTTTGTCTTTTGTTTTTAAATACTGAAAACCATAATCAGAATATAGTCTATCAAAAATCTATTTTCAATACAATACAAAAGGAAACAAACAACAACATTAAGTTTTATGCAATTTTTACCAGGTTGTAATGTAGAGTTTGAGGAAAAATGAATCCAAGTACCTGGGTCAAAGTGACACCAATTTGATTCTCAAAGTAAACCATCTCATTTTTCTTTAAAAAAAATTGATAAAATAAAATATACTAAAGTACAGTGTGAGGACTCTTTGGGTACAACACGTTACAGGACATGTTTACAGTTAAGGACCTAATGCTATTTTCCCTGAACCTGACCTTTCCATAAGCCAATGGGGAATGATAAATTCCTCAATGAAGTCCTCAAAATTGAAAAAAAAAAAAAAAAAAAAAAGAAACTGGGAATTAATTTACAACTCACTGAATTCACATAAACTTGTGCAATCATGTAACTTGGAAATGACTAGGAAATTAATCCACCACCTCTAAATACAGCAATGTTAAAACAAAACAACACAACCCAAACAAACATTTCACAAAAGAGTGCAAAAGGTAAATTTAATTTTAGGAAAACATAGGAACTATTTCTCCTAATGTATGTCAGAATCAATTCCTGTTCATTCTGGAGAACTACATTTGCTATGCCGCCTACTACTTTAGCTATTTGAAAGACACAACAGATAAGGATATGGGAAAGAGTGGGTAATCTCATCTGGAGAAGAAATCCACAGTGTACTTGCTCAATCCAAATCATACTTCATGGAAATGACACAACAGGAGAGCCTTAATCATGTCACCGCCCACCCTGCTCTGACCTATATTTTACATAAACCTCCACAAATTGATTTTCTACCATCATGTGGGGTTTCAAGAAGATAACTTTAGGGTACAGATTTTATTGCAACTTTTCTTAAACTGAGAATTAAATATGAGTTGAACAGAATTGAGATTATGTACAGCAGGAATCATATGGAATCATAGATTCATTGTAACTTTAATAGCAAAATAAAAAGGAATGGAAGAAGAAACGGTATTCCCAAAGAAACACACATTGAGTTTAGAATAGCGGTCATTGGAAACTTAGGAAAGCTCTGTAGTATTACAAATTCTTTATTATCCCCCAAACTTCTATTCACATGAATTATTTGTATTAATATTGATCACATTGAAAGTTGCCATGGAAGTTAAAAAAATATTAGCTTATTTAAAAATTATTGTGCTCTTTATATCATAAGTGGTACTCCAATTTTAAGAAAAACGACAAAATGGTTTCTAAAATCTTTTCTTAAATATTTTCTATGCCTGACATAGTAAAAGATTCACTGTACTGTGATCAAAAGATACCTCCCTAAAGTCTGTACATCAAAATCAAATCCCCAGTATGCTCGTCAGTGGCTGCATCTGGGATGAGACCTCATGGAGATCAACAAACTTGTTAGAGAAGGGCTGCAGAAGCCCTTCTTTCCATAACCCCACAAGAACAAAGCTCTATGAACAACTGAGAGGAAAAAGCTCACCTTAGATACAGAATCTTGACTTCCCAACCTCCAGAACAGATAGAAAATATTTCTAGTGTAAAGCTGCTCAGTATATCATTTTATTAAAATAGGATATATCGATGAGAAAAGAAAGGCTTACTTTTTTTTCCAAAGACAATTTTAATAGATATTTTCTTCATTTACATTTCAAATGCTTTCACCAAAGCCCCTATATCCTACTGCTGCCCTGCTCCTCAACCCACCCACTTCTGATTCCTGGCCCTGGCATTCCCCTGTACTGGGGCATATAATATTAGGCCATCTTCTGCTACATATGCAGCTAGAGACATAAGCTCTGGGGGTACTGGTTAGTTCACATTGTTGTTCCTCCTGTAGGGTTGCAGACCCCTTCATTCCTTGGGTACTTTCTTTATCTCCTCCATTGGGGCTCTCTGTTCCATCCAATAGATGACTGTGAGCAAACACTTCTGTATTTGCCAGGCACTGGCATAGCCTCACAAGAAAAAGGGTCCTGTCAGCAAAATCTTGCTGGCATATGCAACAGTACCTTGATTTGATGACTGTTTATGGGATGGATCCCTGGGTGGGATCTGGATGGTCCTTCCTTCTGTCTCTGCTCCAAAGTTTGTCTCTGAAACTCCTTCCATGGGTATTTTGTTCCCCATTCTAAGAAGGAATTAAGTATCCACACTTTGGTTTTCCTTCTTCTTGAGTTTCATGTGTTTTGCAAATAGTATCTTTGGTATTCTTAGTTTCTTGCTTAAAATCCCCTTATCAGTGAGTGCATATCATGCGAGTTCTTTTATGATTGGATTACCTCACTCAGGATGTTATCCACATAATCATCTCGTTAGGTGCTGAGAAAGCATTTGACAAAATCCAACACCCATTCATGATAAAAGTCTTGAAAAGGTCAGAAATTCAAGGCCCATACCTAAACATAATAAAAGCAATATACAGCAAACCAGGAGCCAACATCAAACTAAATGGAAAGAAACTTGAAGTAATCCCACTAAAATCAGGGTCTAGACAAGGCTGCCCAATTTCTTTCTACCTATTGCTCCTAGCCAGAGCAATTAGACAACAACAACAACAACAACAACAACAAAAAAAAAAAAATCAAGGGGATACAAATTGGAAATGAAGTCAAAATATCACTATTTGCAGATGATATGATAGTATATATAAATGACTTTAAAAATTCCACCAGAGAACTCCTATACTGGATAAACAGCTTCAGTGCAGTAGCTGGATATAAAATTAACTCAAAGAAATCAGTGGACTTTATCTACACAAAGGATAAACAGAATGAGAAAGAAATTAGGGAAACAACATCGTTCACAATAGTCACAAATAATATAAAATAACTTGTGTGACTCTAACTAAGGAGGTGAAAGATCAGTATGATAAGAACTTCAAGTCTCTGAAGAAAGTAATCAAAGAAGATCTTAGAAGATGGAAAGACCTCCCATGCTCATGGATTGGCAGAATTAATATAGTCAAAATGGCTATCCTGCCGAAAGCAATCTACAGATTCAATGCAATCCCCATCAAAATTCCAACTCAATTCTTCACTGAGTTAGAAAGAGCAATTTGCAAATTCATCTGGAAAAACAAAGAGCCTAGGATAGCAACAACTATTCTCAATAAAAAACCTCTGGTGGAATCACCATTCCTGACCTCAAGCTATACTACAGAGCAATTGTAATAAAAACAAAACAAAACAAAACAAAAAACCAAAAAACCAAAAAACCAAAAAAACAACCAAAAAAAAAAAAAAAACAAAAAAAACAATCAAACAAAAAACTTCATGGTACTGGTACAGCGACAAACAAGTTAATCAATGAAATAGAATTGAAGACCCAGAAATGAACCCACACACCTATGGTCACTTGATCTTTGACAAGGGAGCTAAAACCATCCAGTAGAAAAAAGACAGCATTTTCAACAAATGGTGCTTGATCAATTGGTGGTTACCCTGTAGAAGACTGTGAATGGATCCATTCTTATCTCCTTGTACAAAGCTCAAGTCTAAGTGGATCAAGGAATTCCACATAAAACCAGAGACACTAAAACCCATAGAAGAAAGGCTTTCTTAACTCTTGATTCAAGCTAATATCATATATGATGTTTATTGAAGAACAGAATCATGGCTTTACTGTATGTATCTGAAAAGAGGAAGCGTATTAAAAAACCTTTTCATATATTTTGGGATATTTTTCTTTAATTCTACATAAAATACAATAATTAGTGACCCCTGTATGTCAGTTGCTACATCAGATACCGAAGATTATCAATGAATTTTCTGGTCACTGTTTCTTTATACTATTTTGCTAGTCTTACATACTGTGTCTGTCTTTACTAGAGGGTTATATGGTTAAATCATGCAATAGTCATTTGAAAAGCACTTGTTATAAAGTTACTGTGTTGTGAATGTTTTTCAAATGTTGATGAGTTTGGTTATGTAAGCCAAATATTACCTATATTAATATATTAACATTCCTCTGATCTTTCAAAAAATTCTTTAGTAATTGATCTGCTCCTGAGTGCATTTTTTTAAATCATGGCAATACACCCATCACTACCTCTTTTTGACACAGCAAGCTCATTTTGTTCATTTTCAAGGAAATCTCTGACAACTCCTCAAGTCTGAATAACAATAGTTTATATGTCAGTCATTCAGTGAAGTAGCAGCAGTGTTCTTTGGAAAAAATAAAACAAAAACAAAAATAACACAATGTTCTCATTCTGCTCAAAGAGCCAAATAAACACATGAATTTCCATAAAATATTTCTGCAGGAGACAACCATTGGACTTTGTTGTGCAGTAGAAATGTTCATTAAAGTTCCTCATGTCTCTATACATGAAATTAAAAAGTTTGCGTTTAAAAGTTAGACAATTGATAAAGAGAGCATATTTATTGTTTTGTTAATTCAAATTTAAAATCTCTTTCATTCTAATGGCATTACATAAAAATTAAACAGTATGTGCTAGTATTTTGTGTGTGTGTGTGTGTGTGTGTGTGTGTGTGTGTGTGTGTCTGTCTGTCTGTCTGTCTGTGGTGTGATAGTTGACAATATCCCAGTAATTATAACCAGATTGTTTTTCCATTGTCATTGCAATGAAACTATATTAAGGAGAAAAAAAATCTTAGTGTTTTGGTAAAACTGGCTTGTCCATGTTTATTTGTATCTAAAATCAATACTTAGATATCTGTGTATATCCCAATTGCATTTTGGATATTATAGACTAGATGGGAAAACAAAATGGCTAGCTTAATTACATTTTCACTCTAAAAATCATCATCGAATGCTTTGAGAACAGTTGGAATCTATAAGGCTGATAGGTATGTGATTGGATTTGCTGTCCTTCTAGCAGTGAAGAATTTAAATTTACCTTAAATTGTAAATTGTAAATATCAACAGTGAGCCAGCTTCCAGTAAAAGCTGATTGCCTTTGAAAGTTATCTTCATGAGTCATCTTCCATATTAATGACCATCTCTAAATTGACTCAGCTAGTCTGTATTAAAACATTAATGACAATCTTTTGGCTTTGGATCATTATATATAAGTCTGCCTTTCATAAACCCACCAAGTTTAAAAACTGTGATGAGTATTTATATGAAAAACATTAAGCCAATAAATGAAAATTGAAGCAAAACTATAATCCATGATTATGGAATGTGGATGGAACAGTGATAAATCAGTTGGTGCATTTAAGGAAACTTGATTTCTATTTTATTTGAGCATATTTATTAAAATATAATCTTATTTCTTAATCATAGTTGTTTCTTTTTATATATTTAATTTATGTGAAAGTCACCTTGTCTGAAGGGGCTCAGCCTGTTTATGTCATATAAGTCTCTAAAATTATAATCTTTCTTTGTATTGTTGTAGTTATTAACTTGAATAGAATGTATTACAAGCTTGTTATGAGAATATGGATTTTAGAAGTGTAATTTTTCAAATTCATGGCACATAAAACATACATTCCTCTTCATAAATTAAACCATGCAAAATTTCTAAGAGAACAATCTTACAAGATCAATTAGTGAAAATTTAAACCATAAAGAAGTGTTTATTTACTTTGAATGACCATAACATCTTGATGACCTATTTCTCCGAGTGTTGTGGGGCTGAGAGCCTTATCCTTCCTAATCCATGTATCTTTGGCTTGCTTATAGGTGGAACATCAGGTAAAGACTTATTTTTCATTATTCTTTCACTAGGTTTTTTTTTTTTTTCAGGGAAGTGCTCTCATAGCTCATAACATCAGGATTCCAAGAATCAAGCCATACCAAGCTGTTGCAATTTTCTCTTCTCCCTAAACTCAATACATGACTCATTCAAGTATCATGAAAAAACCCAATTTCCTGTGAAACAAAAGGTTATGCCAACACCATGTCCTCCTGACCCCCTAGTGAGGAGAAAGATGAGTACAGTTCTTTGGCTACCTTCTATAAATTATGTTCTGTGAGTTCAGAAAGAAGTCACCAACGACAGGTTAGGCTAACTGTGGGCTGCCTTTAGTAATGGTTTTAATTGCATTTTCAAGAACATATGTTGATTTCTTAATCCCAGACACTCACATATGGATGAAAAAATAGGGAAATAGGGGCTTTAAAGATATAGCAAATTAGGATATTAAGATATCCTCATTAGAATAGGTGTTCTCATAAAATATATACATCAGGGAATAGCAGGTAATGAATGGCCAAGCTGTAGTTGGACTAACCTGTGGCTAGAGGCAGAGCCTAAATGCATGCCTATGTGTATCTGGGAACAGAAAGATTATTTTGAAGTTCCAGATACTATGAAGGATTCTTCTCAGCCTGTTTCAGTGAAAAGAACACTGTACTTAGAATGAGTTGCATTTGGGTGACTAATGTGAAGAACTGTGAGACAATTTCATTTACATATTTAGCCACACTTCTTTGGTATTCCATTGAGGCAGGCCTTTGAAATAACATTCACTGGAATAATCAGTGGATTTACCGTGATGGAAGAAGAGTATAGTTAATATTTCTGTGATGCTTCTCATAAAAAAATAATAATGAAGCACTCTCAGACTTACACAAAGCATGGAATGAATTGAAGATGAACAGTAATGGGTTAAATAAGACATCTTGTATGTAAAACAACTGGTAAATCGATGGCGCATGTTTAAGCCAAAATGTTTATGACCTTAAACTCAGTAGACTATCAGTAATGGAAGGGAAGCAGCAAGTTCTTTGTCCAAAGATCAAAAAGTCGAAATAACATTGCCATTTATAATGTAGCAATTTTTAAAGAAATTCTATTTGAATTTGTATAGTACATGTACATGATGATTGTTACATGTACTATATGATGCATGGAGGAAAACATTCAAACACCTGCGTTCCTCTCTCCCGCTTCAGCTGTCAGTTCCCTAATGCAGATAGCTGTCATTTCTTCATGTGGCTATGCTTTTGAGTGTTCATTGACAAATAGTTTTCAACAATTCTTGTTTTTTATTTATCTTGTTTTGTTTTTAAGTATAATTTCTACATTTATATCATCCCAACCTGTTCTCACAAAGAACAAATTAGAGAACCTATTCTTTATACTTTAAGTTTCAAAGGCATGATACATTTTGAAGCTTCTATATAAAAAACAGGATGTAGTACTAATATCTCCCTTAGATAATGTGATTAAGAGGAGTGTGTCCCCAGCAGATCATCATTTGAAGCAATATCCTCAAACAAGGCAGGAAGTACTCACATAAATGAATCCTTAAATATACCATAATGTTATCATACTACCTCTTAGTTCTGTATTGGAAAACTCATTCAGACCTCCAAAGAAGAGCTTGTGACACTTCACAGATAATGTTCACAATAAATTAATATTGAATGACAGTTACTCAAACCACACTTTTCCTGTTTGTTTCTCCTGTCTTCTGCATATATTTAACAGTACTTATTACTAAAATATCAAGTTTGAGAGAGACAAAATTGGCAAATATGTTTTCTTGAGAAAAATGAATATTAATATTTTGCTTCCTGAATACCAGTGGTTGGTTAAGAATGATTTAAAGCAATTCCATCTGTAAAGTTTCTCCCTTTATACTCAATCCATGTATTTTGAGGAAATAATGACCAATGACATATACAATACTTTCATTGCACCCTTAACACTGTTTTTTAAAAAAAAATCTGGAAAAGTTGAAAAAGACAACATATGTAATTTTTGTGACACATTGAATAAAAATGGTCTAGGGTAATTTCTCATGAGCACAGGGAACTAGTAGGAAGAAGAGATCATCCATTCATTTATCCATTCACTGAGATGAAGAGGATAGAGGAGAAGGATCAACCACTTTATTGTATTTGTTCTGTAATGCTTTCTACTTCTTATTGAAATCATTTCTGTGTTCACATTGTTATATAAGAGTTATATAAGGGACTTTTTGTTGGTGGTGGTGGTGGGTTTTTTTTTGTTGTTGTTTGTTTTGTTTTTGTTTTTGTTTTTTTTTGACAGGGTTTCTCTGTGTAGTCCTGGCTGTCCTGGAACTCACTCTGTAGACCAGGCTGGCCTTGAACTCAGAAATCCACCTGCCTCTGCCTCCCAAGTGCTGGGATTAAAGGCGAATGCCAACACTACCTGGTGTATATAAGGGGCTTTGAAAAGTATGTAGATTTTAATTTTGAAAGAATTAAATTAGAGATTCAAAAAATACGAGAGCAGTAAGAGAGAAGTGAGAAAGTAAATAAAGTCACAAGAAGTGGGAGACAGAAGAGGAAAGGAAAGGTAGGAAGGGAGGAGAGAGAGAGAGAGCACCAGCACCTAGAGAAAGAAATCATGATGACTCCTTATGCACTACTGAAAAAGAGATGTTGTTTAAGAATAAAGCAATAACTAGACAGTTTCATTATTATAGATGTGAAAGGTTATGAACCATGACCTACTCTCACCTAAATCATACATGCTATTTTCTCAAATTACCTTATAATTTGGAGCTATCAGTCCATGAATAGGAAAATGCCCTGTTTGTGTTTTTTTTTCCCTTTCTCTGCTTCTTACTCTTAGTAAATACATGTTAAATCATTTTCTTAGACAGAAGAAAAAAAATGTGCAGGAATCCAGAATCCTAGACTCCCTGTTTAGTCATTGTTCTATAAGTGCTTGGGGTTAAAAATGTGTCTTTCAAACACAATCACTAACAACTACAGGCAACTAAGAAGATGCATATAAAATGGAGAAAGAACAAAAGAGAAAATAATGTATAAACTATAAACCAAAGCAGTTTCTTTTTGGAGTATTTTAAAACATTTTAGATGGTTACAAAAGTGATAACCTTCATGATTCAGAGGAAAACATAAAACTTGGTGTATTTATAAGTGTATTGAATAATGTATTTGTGTTAAACTTATCATTAAAATGTATTAAGCAAAGAAAATGGTAGGGAATGTATGTGCTTCAAAGCTGTATCTGTAAATAGAGAATTTGAATGGCCGAAGGAGGAAATAGGTCAGTGTTTGTGATATTGACCTGACCCAAATAGACATACTTTACCCAATTTCCTTTGCTAACTGAATAGTACATGACAAGACCTTCACAGAAGGTTGATACTAAGTACACAGACCCTCAACCTCATCAAGGAGAGTCGCCAACTTTCATCTTACAATCTCACCTCCGTAAGAATACCAATGAACTAAAAATAGATAAGCTTATCTATGCTCTGTAGGAAAAGGTCAGTCTAACAGAATTTCAACAAAAGTAGATCCTGTTCCTATTATTACACAGTGAGCCCCAGGCTCCAAACAAAGGCTTATTAAAAAATGGCAGTAGGATAGTATTATTCATTATGTGTTGTACAATAGAGAGCCTCCTATTCTAAGAAGATGAGCCTGCCATATTTCAAACTTAGTTTAAAACAAATATAAATGATAAAAAGTTATGTAGCAAAATTGGAGTAATAACTGTAGGATCTGAATGTAAAAGGGATCACAAAGGTAATCGTGTGAGCCAGGATACCCAGGGCAAAAAAAATCAATGTCTGCAAACGTAGCTGGACAGTTGAAGTGTCGTGAGGAGGAATAAATGTTACTGGAGTTGTACACATTATCTCTATGCATGCAAGATCTTTGTTGAATATCAGTTGTCCCCAGGAGGCAAGAGTATATTTTCTCAGATTCCTCTTCAGCTGGAGGTAATTTTACAGAAAAGGATACCAGCAGCATAAATGGATGTACATTGCTCTGTGTGTGGAGAATGTCAAGTCCCTGCTTTCACTATTCCTATGTATTCATTGCTTTTATTGTTCTGTTAATATAGTAGGCACTTCCTTTGTGTGTGTACATGCACTTGGGTGTGTGTGTTGTTGGATTTGTTTATTCATTGTTGGATATAAAATTCAAAGCTTTGCATTTATTGTGTAGTCATTCTGTGTCATGGGACTACGTTTTCAGCAGATCCACATATTCTGAGGCTGTGTTAATAGGTATGGTAAAATTTGGAAAACTTCAGTACGTCTTATGAATTTCTTCTAAAATCCACAAATTTTAATACATACTACTCTCATATTCTCAGAACTAGGTGCCTTTTCTTTGGTTTTAATTTAAATGTTACTATTGTGCATTTATTTACACTTGATCTCAGCCAAAAGGCTGAGAACTGATTGTGTATTTATTTAAAACTTATATGTAGCTATGTTTTCGTTAGAAATATGTCAAATAACCAAAAAAATTAAATTGTTTTATGTCTGCTAAAGTCTTTCATTGGTGAGGGAGGGGTAACACAGGCTTACAGGGTCTTGGATCTGAAAGCAACATCTGAATTATCAAAATAAAAAAAAAATCAAATTTTGTTTACTAAAAAGCAACCATTTATGGCTTTCAAGAAGTACTTTCAAAGGGATCAAAAATCTAAGAATAAATAAGCAAAAAAAGCAGAAAGAAGGAGGAGGAACATTATTTATTTAGTACTTAACAAGGATAGTAAGGTAAATGCTTTAAGATTATCAAAGGCCAATATACATACAGCCTCTACCTTATTTTTCTTTCTTGAATTTATTCTTTCTTGAGTTTTCAGTCTTCTCTGCATCTCTATTGGAAATTGCTTCTTTATAATTAGAGGAATATCGTGTGTGTTCAACACTGCCTCTGCATATTTACTGGGAATTGCTTCTTTATAATTAGAGGGATGTGGTGTGTGTCCCACACTGCCGTATCCTCTTGACTCCTTTGCTTCCACCTTTTCTGTGAATTTGTTATTCAGCTGGATCTTCTAGTTTACGTACCCTTGTTGACTATTTTTTTTAATGTAACTTTAATATAGTTTGCGGAACTAAAATTTCCACCCCGCTGTTTTGCTTCTCAGCAATTTTTAACTTGTTTGCAATTTCAAACTTCATGTTCAAATTCTTAATTGTGTTTTCCAACATGGTAGATACGTTCAGCATAATTTGTTTCAGTTTTTTTTTCCTCAGAAGTAATTGTTCAAACCAGTTTGTTTTAAACCTACTGTCTATTGCTTTACTATTTAAAATTTTGCCTATTGGGAGCTTATTTTTCATTGATAGTCAATAATTACATATCACAGTACTATGACTGTTTGAAGGTGTGGGTATTAGTAGGTTCTTTGAGGAAATATCTGTGTTTGGAAAGTATCTAAATGATTTTTTTAAAAAAATATATCCATTGAGATTGTTTCAAAGGGACTCCTTATGGTTCCTTCTGCTCTCTTAGACACAAATCTATTGGAGTGGCTTTTCTTCAGTGGTTGCAGTTTGGATATTCCCACACATTGGCCAATACTTGGCTCAATTTATTGTGAGCATCAATATGGTGTTCAGATTCTTGGAATTATCTCTTTTTGTTAGTGAGAAAGTAGTGGGTATGTACTGAAAAATACTAAGACTTATATACATTCTTTTTTCTTCTGAAGCTTGTTTGTTCCTAGAATTTCTTCCCTCATTTTTGAGTTTATTAAATATTTCAAGAATATATACTTTCTCTTGTTTGTATTTCTGGCTATTTTCATCAGGAGTGTCAATTCAAATTGCTTAGTCTGATTTGGTAAAATAAACTTTCTGTTTTAGGTTATAGAATTGATAGTTTCTTGGCAGATCATTTTGTTTTCAACATAAAGATGAAAATGTATACCACAGACAATTGATATGTACTAGTTGAAGATATTTATTTTTATATTTAAAGTACAACCTCGACTTTCATGCCATGTGGACTTCAGGATCCTCTGACACGATACATATATACAACATTTTTGGTTTATTGTGTAGATATCATCATCCCACAGTTAATCCATAATATTTTAACTAATTTGTATTTAACCACTTACATCATTATTTTTAATTATATGAAGATATCATAACATAAAAATATATCCCACCATTCTTTATTAGCAGTGCTTAAGAGATACCTATACTGTTTATTAATAAATAATGTGTAATGAGATAATATATTCACTCAATGACATAGAGAGTTGTACTGATTGCTCTCATTCTATAATTAGACTCTAAAAATCAAGCTAATCTGTTCAGTTTTATTCTTATGTGTTCTTTCTTCCTCTAAATTAAAAATTATTTGATGGGCCAAAAATATGGCATGGGGAGTAAAACTGCTTATGTCTAATCCTGCCAATATTAGTACAATTCCTGAAAACTTCATGGTAGAAAGATGGATCCAACTCATATATGTCTTCTGAAGGCATCATCACATGTTCATACTGAGCACCACACATACATACCCAATAAGCAAATAAGCATCCAAAGTTTTAATTTTTTTTTTTTTTTGGTTCTAAGACATAATAAGTGTTCTTGTTCAGCTTTTTGACATTGCTCCTGGTCATATATCATGGATATCTTAAAAATATTTTCTCTGTCATATGAAAATCAGAGAGTTCTTTTTCTTTTTCTTTTCTTTTTTTTTTAAATTAAATCTCTACTTTATTTATATTTTAAATGTTGTCCCCATTCCTGGTTTCCCCTCCAAAAACCCCCTATATCCTCCCTCTTCCCCTGCTCACCAACCCACCCACACCTGCTTTCTGGCCCTGGCTTTCCCCTACACTGGGGCATAGAACCTTCATAGGACCAAGGGCCTCTCCTCCCATTGATGATCAACTAGGCCATCCTCTGCTACATATGCAACTGGAGCCATGAGTCCCACCATGTGTACTCTTTGGTTGGTGGTTTTGTCCTTGGGAGCTCTGCGGGGTACTGGTTGGTTCATATTGTTGTTCCTTCTATGGGTCTGCAAGCTCCTTCAGCTCCTTAGGTCCTTTCTCTAGCTCCTCCATTGGGTACCTTGTGCTCAGTTCAATGGATGGTTGAGAGTATTCCTAACTCTTTGTCAGGCACTGGTGAAGCCTCTCCATAGACAGCTATAACAGGCTCCTGTCAGCAAGCACTTGCCTCCACAAAAGTATCTGGGTTTGGTGATTGTATATGGGATGGATCTCCTGGTGGGGCAGTCTCTGGATGGTCATTCCTTCAGTCTCTGCTCCACACTTTGTCTCTGTAACTCCTTCCATGGGAATTTTGTTTCACCTTCTAAGAAGGATAAAAGTATCCACATTTTGGTCTTCCTTCTACTTGAGTTTCATGGGGTTTGTAAATTGTATCTTGGGTATTCCGAACTTCTGGGCTTATATCCACTTATCAGTGAGTGCATACCATGTGTGTTCTTTTGTGATTAGGTTACCTCATTCAGGATGATATTTCCAACCATTGATATTATTTTGATGTAAATTATGACAATAAAAAAATCACACAGGAAATAATTGCAAACTTAGCAATACATGTGCATACATACACTAATTATAGAAGCTCAAATTTATCAAATCCGTCAGGTATAAGTTTAAATTCTGGCATTATGACTGTATTTGAGAATGTTGTCTGTATAGGCTTATACTTTTTTATCTACAAGTAGGAATTAACTTTTTTATCAATAATTTTTATTTCAAAGCTCATATATAGTATCTGTAGTGCCTTAGATAATAAACTGACATGATGTAAGCATTTAATATTTATAATGATTTGACTCATTTAATTTCCAGATCTACCTTTTTCTTAACAAATGCTAATCCCATTGATACTTGAGATCTTCTGACCTATGTGACAAGTCCTATTTGTTTAAGAGTTCATTGGTTTTGTGTCCTTTTTGTACCTTTAATCTACATGGAAAACAGCTATGATCATAGGTAACCATGAAATTTATAATCTAATGGTTATTTGCTTAGAAATTATCTAATCATCTTGGCTTCTTAATATGATCAATATTCATAATCTTTGACACAAGATGACAATACTTTTTCAAAATTTGTGTTTTAAATCTATACAAACACAAATAACATATCAACTGAGTATGTTGTAGTTATATATTAGAAACATATATATGCATCTGTTCTCTACATGTATACATATATGATGTAAATTTGTTTTCAAACTAAGGCTTCATTTTATATTTTTACTCTACAACAAATAGCTGCATGGGTTATTGTGGCTTTATGATAAACACAACTCTAGAGAAAATGTACATATTACCCTTTACTTCAAGGACAAGTGTTTCTATTTATGAAGAGAGAATCATATGTACATTTCATTTGGTATGTTAGTCAAAGTTATGCAGAAGCAAGGGCATGAGAGAGAGAGAGAGAGAGAGAGAGAGAGAGAGAGAGAGAGAGAGAGGAGGGGAGAGAGAGGAGGGGAGAGAGAGAAAGGAGAGAGAGAGGTGGGGAGAGAGAAAGGAGAGAGAGAGTGAAACAGAGGAGGAAGAGAGAGAGATGCATAAGAGAAATAATTTTTGTCTTTATTCTAGCAATCTCAGCTCATCTTGCAATTTCTAATTATTTTGTGATTCCTTTTAATTAAAATGTCACAGGATAAGTTGATACATGGGCCTCTTGAATTTATACATTAAGTATTATTATTAATCATTGGGACTGTATTACATAACCATGATTTTCAAATAGCTTGTGTTATGTTTTGATAAAAGTACCCTAATTTCAATATACTGTAAAATGAACCCTAACCCTCTGGTATTGATTATATTCTAGACATCAGATTTTAGGCTTAAACTATGTATCATTTTAATCAATATATCTTTAGAAATTAAGACAATGTTTTCTCCAGTGAGTGTAAGCAGAAGATATCCTAGTCTGTCATCAATGGTAGGAGAGGCCCCTGGTCCTGTGAGGGCTCTAAGCCCCAGTATGAGGTAATGCCAGGACCAGGAAGCAGGAGTGGGTAGGTTAGTGAGCAGGGGGTAGGGGGGGAATAGGGGATTTTCAGAGGGGAAACTAGGAAAGGGGATAACATTTGAAATGTAAATACATTAAATATCTAATAAAAATGCAGATGAACTCATGACGTTTTGCACTCCATATCCTGTGCCAGGGCATTGGTGGCCCCATGTCTTGATAGAAAAATAAAAAATAACATTATTTTCATCCATAGAGGTACGTGCCTAATTTAAAAGAGAAAATAATTGCATTGTTTCAGTCATGTTTTAGAAATATGCTTCTTAAATTTACTTTTAGTTATGTTTATATAGGTGCTTTGCTGCAGCTATGTCTGTGTGCTATCTATTATAGAAGGTCATAAATTGGTGTAGGATTACCTAGAACTAAATTTACAGTTATGGAGCCACCATGTGGATCCTGTGAACCAAAACCAAGTCCTCTAAAAGAGTAGCCTGTGCTGTATACCACTAGAATATCTCTCTAGTCCATGTTGTAGAATAAACAAAACAACCACAAAACACTAATTCTAAAAAATATGAGACTGAGAAACATTTATGAGCAGCACAACACTATATATATATATATATATATATATATATATATATATATGTGTGTGTGTGTGTGTGTGTGTGTGTGTGTGTGTGTGTGTGTGTTTTAGAGAGAGAGAGAGTGCCAGGACAATGTCTAAATTCTGTGCCTATAATGTAACTTATTCTGTCTCAACAGTCTTTTCACTTGAGGTATAACTTTTTTTTTTTTTGCTATATCTCCTTATCTTTTGCTAACCATTGTATTTTTGATTCATAGGTATTATTTAACCGGTCCTATATTTTATTTTCATTTTTATTTATGGTTTTGAAAAAGCACCCTATCCATAATTCTTGGACAATATGGATGTACTAGTGTCGAAAGTAGAAGCTAGAATTACTTTATGACCCAATGTCTCATCACAAAACTATAATACTCAAACTTCTATAATATTTTTTATCTCAATAATACAAATGGCCATTTTTAATTTATTATTTTTGCAGTTACACAACTGTTGAAGTGGAAAAACATATTTTTCCCCACCTGAAATTACCTGG
The DNA here is from genome assembly GCA_902729485.2 of Mus minutoides. Classification (NCBI taxonomy): domain Eukaryota; kingdom Metazoa; phylum Chordata; class Mammalia; order Rodentia; family Muridae; genus Mus; species Mus minutoides. The sequence continues at coordinate 57,067 of LR751316.1, read as the reverse complement.
GATGGTGCATAGTGGTTCCTGAAAAGGCACATTTCAGACTTTTAGTAATCAACATTGGCAATAGCACACATTAAGGTAAAGCATAGTACTTCTTCCTGTATTAGGTCCCTGGGCTATGCTACAGTGATTAGTAGTGTGAGATTGTCTTTGAAACTAGATAACTCTATTTTATGACATGCCTCTTATCAAAAATATAAAATTATAACATATATTTGGATATAGTGTTTTCCTATCTGCTTTAATGAATATCTACTGGATATATAAATACATAAAAATAAGCATATTTTTGGAGAAAATATATTCATCTCAATAACATATCCACTCCCATTTTCTTCCTTTGTCTGACTTCCTCTATATCAAAGGGCTAGGTCAAATACTTTTAAGGTTGTTCACATGTAAGACTTTGAATATCAAATAATAATTTGAGTGTTTTCATATAAAAGAACAAATGCTCTTTACATATATTGAATGAAATATTACACAATGGCCAAACACTATCACTGTAATTATATTATATTTCTGACCTATGGTTCATCAATCAATACAGCACTTAAATATATTTTAAAATCAAAGGAAGCATATATGTAAAAATACTCATATCTACTTGAAAATACTTATCTAATTAATGGATTGTAGAAATCCTTTCAATAATCTTATGGGAATCTAAAGTAGAAAGAATGTTGATATAGAAAAGCTTGGAAATAGGAATTATTACAATATGCTTCATAGTTGTGTGCAAATCTATTTTCCCTAGTCAATTAGGAAATTTATAATTTTTTTCCAAAAATGCATTATATAAAATATATTTGGACTATGCAATAATTCGTAAAACTAAGAACATTTTCACAAGAGGCAAACTTATTTACATTTTTGATATATCTTACAAAATAGTCTCATAGCACTATTAGAATTATTTGATGTTGATTAAGACAAACCACCACTAACAAAACCTTCAGTGCACGTTTGCCAGTTTGTGGATAGAACATTGTTCTTGAGAGATATTCAGAGGCAGCAAGGGTATGTTCAATATGCAATTTTCCATAATTGATGCCAAATGCAAAGGTCCTTCTGGAGATCTACAGGGATTCTAAATGTCAGCCAGACAAAGAAGAGATATCCATTCCAAGGTGTCTTGGAGTTGAGAGTGTTTAAAATAAAAAATAAAAATAAAAATTTAATTTTCTGATATTTTCTGCTAAAGCAAATAATTATGTATAATATTTTAAATGCTTTTTAACTGCTTTATTTATTTGCTAGTCAGTATATTCATATGGGTCGAAGGAGAGTAGAGTACTTTGAAATCTGTCTTTTGGGTTGCCTGCAGTACATTTCCCCAAGTACTGCTGAGAGAGTCCATTGTTTCAAGGAAGTTACTCTAGAGAATGGAGTAAAAGGTGTGAATTATCTACATTTTAGTTTATTTTCAACATCCCGCTATGTTTTCTCATAGAAACTATAAAAAAGTAATCTTTCTTATCATTACTCATTTTCTTTTCAACCTTCATTTCTGATTCCAAAGTTGTGAACACCTGGTCACATGAATTTGATAAGGTTCCAAATAAGAGTACCAAACTTCAAATTAAACAGCATTTATGCTATAAGATGGAATTCATTTAGAAAAAAATTAATTTTAATTCTCACCTTATTAATAAGTCTATTTAAAACAAATTCACACTTAAATTTATTTATTGTGAGTACATCAGAAACTCTTGCGCTGTTTTCAAGAGCTCTCTTTTCTTTAAGAGAGTAATTGTGTTCTGATTCGTGAGCTATAGGACTTGGGGACACTATGGCGCTCTGGTTTCTGGAACCTAGGAATATATAAGATAACACTCTTCCTGAAGAGCTCCCAGGATGGTAGGTACAGATTGGCACAAATGAAAAAAAGCTTTTTTTTTTTTTTTTTTTTTTTTGTTGTTGTTGTTAATTAAAGACAAACACATGGAGCATTAAACAAGCTAAAGGATAAAACTGTTAATATTGAAGAAAAGAGAGGAGAAATGAACTAAAAGGCTAGTGTACTAAAATTGTAAAATAGAATAAATTGCTTTTAAATAATTAGAAAATATTTGTCTTTATCCCTTTGTAAAAAGAATTCAGGTCAATAATAAAGCAAAATTTAGTGTAAGTTCATAAAAAAATCACTGCCAATTGTCAAGAGTAAAGAAATAAAGTGTAAATTTTATAATCATTAAAAGTACATTGTGATCTTCTCTCCTCTTCTCTTCTCTCTCTCTTCTCTTTCTTCTTTCTTCTCTCTTTTTCCTCTTCTCTGCCCTTCTACCCACTTTGTTGCCCCCTTTATCCCTGCACAATAAACCTCTCCCACATGGAACCACCTTGGCCTGGTCAGCTGTTTGGTTAATCTGCTCAAAATATATACATATATGGTATTTTTCATATCATTTGGTGCTGTGATTCAGATTGGATTAAGCAGAAAAAGCCAACAGCAACCAGTGCCTGGTGTGCCCCGGTGGGGACCGGGGGGGGGGGGGGGGGGGGGGGGGGGGGCGGGCACACCAGTGGACACAATGCAGCAGTGGGCACAGAACACAACATCCAAGGTAAGAATCTCTGGGCCAGAACTTTGGGTGACCTCAACTCCCTGCTGTGTCTTTAAACCTCAGACAAAAGGGAGATTAACCACTGTTTAGCCCCTGCCAAAAGCCTCCTCCTCTTGCTCAAAAGCTGTTGCCAGGCTCTGTAGACACTCCACCACATTGCCCATCTCTGACACCTGGGGACCCACAAATGGCTTGACACTCACACAAAGGCTAATGGGGGAAGGGCCTCTGCTGCCCGCTATTTTCAAAACGTGACCTGCCCCCACTGCAGAACTTACAAACTTTAAAACTAAGTGAGCTGTGTCATTTCCTCACACTTTATAGGATTGGCTTCCACTCTCCCATTCACTGGTTCCCTAAAAATTCCCATGCAGACACTGGCATATGATTGATAGGGCTTGTCAGTGAGAAAGATCCCCCCAGTTCACAGAACAGAGTCTGGCCAACTCTGGGTGAGGACCAAGGGGTAGAGTTCCAGCTGACATAGAAGCGGAGACATTGCCCATTTAGATCTTGCTCTTTGGAAAGTTGCTCTCTTTTCTCAGGGCCCTAGTGGCTGGCTGAAATCCCTGGACAGGGTGGAGCACTTTCCACAGTAGGTCCAAGACCTACTGGATAGCCACTAGGGGTCCTCCTGATGACTTGGACACTCTAGCCTGGCTGATTTCCTTTTTGGTTTCTGAGCTGTTCTGGGGATGCCGGTATGAACACCAGGAACTTCCAGATCATGGGCAACAACACAAATGTACCCCCAGATACACCACTGGGATGTCTCCTAGAAAATCTCAAGCCTTTGAAGCTGAGGCCTCCTTTAAAGGCATAAAAATTTAAAAGATCTTAATACATACTGCCAGCAAACCAGAAAATGGGAAGAGGTTATCTAGTCTTTCATCCATCTCTGTTCCAATTCCGCTATGTGTTCCTCCTGCTCTCCATCTCAACTTCTGTTAGCCATGAATCCTGCACAACTTCCACTAGACAATACTATGATAACAGACCCAGCATATGAACCAACTCCTTTTCACCATAGGCCTGCTTCTTCGATGCTTAGAACCCAAAATACTGCCTTGGATCTCTCTCACCAAGACTCCTCAGGGCCTGCCACCCCCAGCTCTCCTCCTCCTTCTGCTCTGCCTGCAGGCCCCTCCAGATACTCTACTTTAGCACCTACTTTCACACAGCCTATTGCTCACTCTAAGGCCACGACCAAAATCCCAAGCTCTCCATCCCTAGAGGAGTCCAACCCAGCAACTGTCCTTCCCTTAAGAGAAGTTGCGAGGGTGGAAGGTCTGTTCAGAGTACAAGTTCCCTTCTCACTGAGCGAGCTTTCTCAGATAGAGAAGAGATTGGGCTCCTATACTTCTCATTCTTCTGCCTTCATCAAGGAGTTTCAGTATATCACTCAGTCATAAAGCTTGACTTTTCATGATATACACATGATACTTACTAACAATTTGCTTCCTGAGGAACAAGGGCAAGTTTGGGAACAAGCAAGAGCACATGCAGAGGAAATTCATCAAACAGATAGAGCAGTGTATCCAGTTGGTGCAGAAACGGTACCTGACCTGGATCCTCAATGGAATTATAATTCCACAGGTGGTATTCTAGCCAGGGACAGGTTTGTTACATGTTTTTTGGTGGGTCTGAGAAAAACAGCTTAAAAGGTGGTAAACTTTGAAAAACTTCAAGAGGTTGTCCAAGACAAACAGAAGAAACCATCTCATTTTTAGAACGCTTAAAGGGGCTCTATCACAATATACCAATCTGGACCCTGAGAACCCAGAGGGTAAACAACTCTTAATGACTTACTTCTTTTCCCAGAGCTACCCCAACATTAAAGCTAAACTTAAAAAATTGGAGAGAGGACCCTTTACTCCACAGGCAGAAGTCTGGGCGCTGGCCTTCAAGGTATACCATGGGAGAGATGAGAGGATTTGCAAGCAGAAGTACATTATACTGGCAAAGGCTATCTGATAAGCGCCAGCTGTTACCTTGAGCTCATGATCTCCTAAGACTCAGGGACCACCGGGCATCTGCTACAGGTGTAGTTGACAAGGTCATTGGGCCAAAGCCTGCCCTAATCCCTGCAAACTGAGGGGGCCATGTCCTAGGTGCCATCAAGAGGGACATTGGGCCGTTGAATACCCCCGTGTTACACAGAACAGGAGGGCATCACCCCCAGATAGCCCTCCAACTGATCTCCTAGGCTTGGCTATGGCTGACTGAAGAGGCCCAGGCTCCTCTGACTTGACCACTGCCATCACGAACAGAGAGCTTAGAGTAGCATGGTCTGTGGGCCACCCATCTCTTTCCTCTTGGACACTGGAGCCACTTACTCGGTCCTAACGAAGTTTTGGGGGCCCACATCCCGTTTTCCTATTGTCAGGGTAGGAGGAAACCTTACTTTCCATATCAGACCCTACCACTCAATTGCATTTTTAAGGGTGTACCTCTCACCCATTCCTTTTTGGTAGTACTCACATGTCCTGTCCCCTTATTGGGAAGAGACCTCCTATCTAGGCTGGGAGCTTCTATTTCTTTTGCTCCCCATATTCCCCTGAACTCAAGCTCACCAGCAGTTCCTCTGTTCCTCCTTTAAGCCAAGGAACCTACTAACAATACCATGTCATTCCCTTTACCAGCTTCACAGGTAGATCCCCGAGTCTGGGACATCAGAACCCCTCTATTGCTAAACACCATTCGCCTGTTGTCATCCAATTGTTGGACCCTACCAGGTATATCACCCAGGCTCAATATACTCTCTCTCTCCAGAGCCTCAGGGGACTCAATCCAATCATCTCTGACCTGTTGAGAAAGAAACCCGTTCGCCTTACCTCTTCTCCTTTTAACACTCCTATACTGGTAGTAAAGAAATCCAATGGTGCCTATTGTTTAGTCCAGGATCTCAGATGTATTAACTCTGCAGTGGTGCCTCTCCACCCGGTTGTGGCTAACCCCTACACACTTCTTTCTACTATCCCCTCAGGTACTTCCCATTTCTCAGTCCTAGATCTTAAGGATGCATTTTTCTCTATTCCTCTAGATGTCCAGTCACAAAACATATTTGCTTTAACCTGGATAGACCCTGATACTCACTTTTCTACCAAACTGACCTGGACTGTTTTACCTCAGGGATTCCAGGATAGCTCACACCTATTTGGGCAAGGCTTAGCTTCTGACCTACTATCTCTATCTTCCTAAATCTAAGATCATACTTTACATAGACAATGTCCTTCTCTGTAGCCCTTCTCTAGAAATCAGTCAGACTGACACCTTGGCTCTTCTGAATTTTCTCTCTAATTGTGGCTACAGGGTGTCACCCTCTAAAGTCCAACTGTCCACTCCTTAGGTAATCTATTTGGGACTAACAATCACCCCCACCCATAAGGCAGAAAGAATCTGATCTAATATCTAACTATTCCATCTACAAAGGAAGAAATTTTGTCATACTTGGAAATAGCCAGTTTTTAAGTTTGTGGGTCCCTTTCTTTTCTTTCTCGCCCTCTATACAAAGCAGTGTCAGGCCCCACCTACGAACCTCTTTTAAAACCCATTACTAAGCCCTTTCAAAGGCTGTAATAGGCTCTCCTTAGGGCCCCGGCCTTGCATCTTCCTGACCTGACTCATCCTTTATCCCTCTATGTAACAGAAAAGGAGGGATTTGCCCTTGGAGCCTTGAGCCACCAAATAGGAACTTCTTTTGCACCTGTGGCATACCTCCTGGTCTTGGTGGACACCTTTTCAGGGAGGTAGAAGCATTTCCCACAACTAACAAAAGGGCTCAGACAGTCTCTGATCTTCTCCCCCGAGAGATCATCCCTCGATTTGTTGTTCCGGTCTCTCTCCAATCAGACAACAGACCTGAATTTACCTCCCAAGTTTCTCAGATTCTATCTAAGGCCCTAGATATTCCCTGGCACTTGCACATCCCTTACCACTCTCAATCTTCAGGCAAGGTCCAACGAACTAACCACTCCTTAAAGACTACTCTTGTTAAACTGTCACAGGAACTTGATCTTGAATGGGTAAAGCTCCTGCCCCTGGCTTTTTTCAGGCTGCTAGCTCTTCCCAAGAGACCTCTCCTCATCTCACCTTTTGAACTCATGTACGGCCATCCAGTCCTAACTCCTGGCTTCTAGCCTAAAAACTCTCCTCTTCCAGATCATTTTCCCACCCCATTACTTTCTCGCCTCCATTCTCTCCTATGGAACTTTGCTGACCATCACTTACCTTGACCACACTCTGTCTCCTGTCCATTACCTGTTAATGTTGAAGACCAAGTCATTTTATCCCCTCCAGGTCATAGACCTTCACCCCTCTCTCTAAAACTGCAGGGTCCTTTTAAGGTAATCCTCCTAACTCCTAGAGCTGCTAAGCTCAAGGGACTCTCTCATTGGGCCCACCTGTCTCACTTGAAACCCTTTACCCTAACAGGACCATGCTTCATTAAGCTTCAGCAGACATCAAGACCACCCATCTTATCTCCCATCCTAGAGAATGAGGCTTCACTCTGGTAGCCAAACCTGACCTTGCTGGACTAGACACTGGATTAGTTGTGGTCTTTTCATCTTTTCCCTACTGTTCATTTAAACTGTGCTTACTATCCAAAAGCAGATAGATTCCTTGGCAGTTGTGGTGCTTCCAAACCTGCGAGGACTAGACCTCTTGACAGCTAAAGAAGGTGGCCTCTGTCTATTCCTATGGGAAGAATCCTGTTTCTATGTCAATCAATCTGGAATAGTAAAGAACAAAATCCAGGAACTACAAACTTCAGTGACCTTGAGACATCCAGTTCTGGTATCTTTGAGAACCCCATATGGAAGTGGATCCTTCCACTCATAACACCTTTCCTGGTCATCTTCCTGCCCTTATTATTCACTCCTTGCCTTATTAATCTTGTCACTATGTTCCTTCAGCGACAAGTACAAAAAATTTCCAACCAAACTGTTTATCAGCTCCTGTTACAGGCTTACCAGCTTCTGCCTATAGATTGTCAAACAGATTCCGATGATAAAGACCAGATATACCCTGAAAGTGACGATGCCCCTAAACAGCAGGAAGTAGCCTAAGAGACACAATGCCCCCATTCCCTCTTCACCATTGGTCTCTCCTCTCTTTTTCTCCCCTTCTTTTTATAATAACAAAAAGAGAGGAATGTTAGTACCAGGATGCCCCAGACTATGTGACCACAATCCACTTGGCTCAGTTCCCACTCTCACTGGTGTGACGTCATTTTCCGTATAAATTAGAGGTTCACCCCTCTTTGCTCTCTTCTCTCCTCTTCTTCTCCCTTTCTCTTTCTTCTCTTTCTTCTTTCTCCCCTCTCTCTCTATTTCCTCTTCTCTGCCCTTCTAACCACCTCATCGCCTCCTTTATCCCTGCACAATAATACCTCTCCCACATGGGAAAACAAACAAACAAACAAAAAACAGTACATTGTAAGGATGAAGTATAATTGAAAAGATAACTCAACATTTAATTAGTATACAAGGTAGCAACTTTCAATCTGACACTTTTCATAACTTTTTAAAATCACCCTCCCCATCCTCCTCCCCCTTGACTCTGTCTTACCTGTACCTTCCACTCCTATTGTTCTTCATATGATTTCATGAAAATATGCTTTATATTAGAAAAATATGCATCTCTTTATCTTAACTTTCCTTTTCCTCTCTTGTAATCTCCTTTTAATCTCATGAACTCTATACATATTCAAATCTTCATACATACACACAGATAAACACTAAATGTAAAGTCACAGACGAGGGAGCATTTGTCATTCTGGATCTGGTTCATATAAGTTAATACAATAATTTCCAGACATGCATTTTTATACAAATTTCAGAATTTACTTTTTATAGCTAAATAAATTTTCATTTTTTCTGTTGATGAACATCTAGGCTGATCTCATTTCTCTCCTTTTGTGAACAAAAAGATGAATGGAGAGCATGTCTAGAGTAGGAGAAAGGCTCCTGACAGTATATGCCCAAGAGAGGGTCTTAACTACTTTTTAATTGCTGTGATAAGAAAACACAACCAAGTCAATTTTAAAGATGGTGTTTAATACATCTTATTGTTTCACAGGGTTAAAGTCCATGTTGTCATAGCAAAACTATAATGTCAAGAACAGCCAAGAACATGCATCTTAATCCACAAGCATGAGACAGAGAAAGGCACATGGGAAGTGGGACACATTTTTGAAAACTCAAAGCCTATCTCCAGTAACAGAAGTCTTCCAAGATCATACCTCCCCATCCATCCTAAACAGATCCAACTGCCTGCACCCCAGAGAGAAGCCATCAGCAGTTTAGAGTCTTGGCAGCTCATACCTCCCCATCCATCCTAAACAGATCCAACACTTGGGAATAAAGTAGTCAAGCATATGAGCTTGAAAGCATTCTGGAATTTAAGAGGGTGAGGTAAGGCAAGAAAATCCATTTGAATTTGAATAGAAGTAAGATAGTAAGCAAAGAAAGAATTCGGGCTTACCATATAATCATTCCTAATTTTACAGATTCTGAATGTATTTTCATTTGTTTATAAACAGCAATCAAATATTAATGCTTTGATCAACATAAGCCCAAAATATTGACCTTTTCTTTTTTTGGATTCACATACTTCCAATTTACTTTTCTTGGTAAAACAACAACAAGAACAACAGCAGCAGCAGCAACAACAACAACAACAACAAACCAAGAAGCATTCTTTTTGGTGATTAGCTAAAGTTTAAAATAACACCCTCAACTATTACTTCAGCCAAATGGAAATGGAAATACCACAAATTTGTAAAAGGGAGAGAGTATGAAAAAGCCAATTAAGCGTTAGACAGAAAGTTCATAAACAATATATTGTTTCAAATAGAACCAACAGGTTAATCATAGCTAGTATACATTACCATACTAAACAAAAAGTCTTTAATCACAGTATTGAGTTGGAATTTAAGAATAATTACTGAAGTATAAAGATCATAAGATGGTGGAGAGGGGAAAGGAATGTAGTTCCTAGTGTTTATTTAGTAACATATACAGGGCAATATGATTCTTCACAGATACTAGTTTTAGATTCTAATATACATTTGATATACAATGATCTCAATAAACATGATTTGATTGACTTAATGTATACATGTAATTGTGCATAAGTTTATAGTATCCAAATGGGACAGTTCACAAGTACCCATAACTCCAGTTACAAGTGAATCTGACCCCTCTAATCTATGGAAGCTTCAGCATTCATATGCATCAATATTTGCTGTTTATCATGAGTTAAGCTTGCAACAGGAACTGAAAATGTGCTCAAGGCTATCAAAATTCTTTTTCATCATCTCTCAGCATTGATAAGAGTTTCCATATATGGAGTTTCATTTTGGAATAGTCCTGTGTATCCACTGCTTCCACTAGTAAACCTGGTTTTCATTGTTTGGTTGTTGCGTTTCTCTCCGATCATTGCCGCCATGGTTACTTAGTCTGATGACGGTAAGGACGTGTTCAGATTAGTTACAGATAATATTTTTCCATCTTGACCACAGGGCACATTATTTAACTATTGTGAATCTTTCTAGAATTTGTATGTCTCATGCTTTAGAGAAAATGCAGCCTGTTTACAAGTTGATTTGATTTTTCTATGAGAGTTTATTTAGAGCCTATAACATACTAAGCTGCAAGGTGAAAGAGCACATTAAAAGTTATCATCACTTTGGTTTTTAAATCAGTTAATGATGCACTTTTCACTATTCCCCAAAGTATTTTAAAGACAGAGGAAACATTTCTGCCATTACAAAACCATAGCTTAAAGCTTGTGTGCTTTCCACCCTACTAAGAAAAGCATCTTCCAGTATTCCACAGGAGACAGGAAAATATAATCTCTGGATGTATAACTATTGGAAGCATGATAATAGTTCAGCATGAAAAGAGAATTGCTCCTTTCTCATGAATGTTTAATGCTAAAGTATATTTTCTTTAATAAATATCTACTGGGAGATAGCTTTAATTATATTTTCTGCTCTAAAAGTATCAAGTCCCCAAGCTCTGATTTTTGAGACATCTGAATGTAACAATGAGAGTCATTCTATTCTGACTTTTTCCTGTAAAGCCATTCTCAGCTTAAAAATAATATTTCTATTTAAGAGAAATCAGGGTAACCACATTAAAAGATTTAATCCTATTTCAGCAATTTGAATAGAGTTTTGTCTAATCTTAGTGTCATAGTTCATCTAATGTTTTATTATTTGAGCTATTGTATTTGACATCTTCTCTCTGATAAGCACATTTGAATTCAACCAAACACCAAATAAAGAATTCTTTATAAAATAAAATTCTGGAAAACGTCAGAGCATTGAAAAACAAGTGTTGATATTGGAAATTTACATCTGATAATTTTTACGTACTTCCCATATTTAGCATATTTGTGACTTGATTTTCCTAAGGGAATAATAGAAAAAAATTTTATTATTAGTTTTATTGATATATATTATTAGTCTATTTTAGGTTTACCTAATTTTAACCTAAAATCCCAGATGTAAGATTCTAACCTCTTAATAGCATGCAGATTTTATGAAATGTTCCAGTACATATTTTGATAAGTGGGTAATAACTAGAGACTGTATTAGGTAATTGTCTGAAAAAAATAATGAAAAGAAAGCAAAAAATAAATTCCAAACATGAAAATTAAATGATCAAAAATGATCTTATGTTTATTTGCTAAGAACACTGTTAGGAAGAAGAGTTATATAAGATATATATTTCAGTGCTTGACAAGATTTAAGGCTGTAAATAGTTACCTTTCAGTGATAACCCCTATTTTAAAAATTTCCAGCTGCTCATTAGATATGGAAGTCAATCAGGGAATCCTGTGTGACTTTGCTAGGAAAAAGCTTTAACCTACTTTCCAAATATATCTCAAAATACATATTCCTCTCTCAGGATATTATACCAGACTGTATATATTACTAACATAGCTAAACTGATACAATTAAACAGCAATAGAATTAATACTTTTTTTTTCAACTTTTATTAGATATTTTCTTCATTTACATTTCAAGTGTTATCCAGAAAGTTCCCTATATCCTCCCCCCTCCCGGCCCTGCTACCCTACCCACCCGCTCCCACCCCCTGGCCCCGGCGTTCCCCTGTATTGGGGCATATAAAGTCTGCATAACCAAGGGGCCACTCTTCCCACTGATGGCCAACTAGGCCATCCTCTTCTATATATGCAGCTAGAGACACGAGCCCAGGGGGTACTAGTTAGTTCATGGTTATTCTTCCACCTATAGGGTTGAAGACCCCTTTAGCTCCTTGGGTACTTTCTCTAGCTCCTTCTTCCTTGGGAACCCTGTGTTCCANTCCATCTGGTAACAAGGACACATGCTCCACTATGTTCATAGCAGCCTTATTCATAATAGCCAGAAACTGGAAAGAACCCAGATGTCCCTCAACAGAGGAATGGATACAAAAAATTTGGTATATTTACACAATGGAGTACTACTCAGCTATTAAAAACAATAAATATATGAAATTCCTAGGCAAATGGATGGATCTGGAATTAATACTTTTTAAAGATGTTATTTTATTAATTTGGTTGTTATCTTTTTCATTATCGTGCTTATATATGCAAAGTGGAATTGTGAATTCTCTCAACATTGTCAATGACAAGGCACATTAAATGTTAGGTGATTGGAATTCTGATGACCAGTGTTCATTCAGCCATTAAGTGGACAGACTTTGTTTTCTCTCTGTTGAAATGCAGTTAATTTAATAAATTTTTTGTCATTGGATTAAATATACAATTAGGAAAGTATGGGTGTACTTGAGAGAATACAGTCTTCAAAAAACACTTAAATGAGAAAAAATTTGATTTTCAAAGATCTCAGAATTTCAGGATATAATGATGCTGAACTGAACATCCATTATTCAGTCAATAAGATTGTATGAGAATATGGAGACTACATCTATGAAATTTGATTCATTTATATGCAACTGTAAAGAACATAGACTGAATAATACAATGATGTAATCTTAAAGTTGCTTGTATGTTGATTTCACAGACGAGATACAAAATATACAACTATATAATATTTGAAACAGAATAATTTCAAGTTTTAGGCTAATGGTTTTAATATTTTAATACTTTCAAAAATGATATTTCAAGTCATTATAATTAATTAAACAAATGTTTGCTGAAAGCATTAATTATAGAAAAATATTTATTAAAATTTGTATTAAATAGGAAAATTTGGGAGATAAAACTTCCACCCAAATTTATTAGAATAGGTGTCATTCCTTTTTCTATTCTTTGATGCTGAAATGTTACTGCCTAAGCTTCTGTCTCTGAAACTTGCTAGTATTATCCCCTACTATTCAAACATGTGTGCTTCGGTATATAATAGTGTATATCATATATCACGCAAATATGTAAAATACTCTTTAAAAGTGCTTAAAATATCTTCTATTTATTTAATACAGATAAAAAGCAACGAAAAAGTAGTCAAAAGACACAAAGAACATATTCACACAAAATATTAGGATCTTAAGTTATACAGTGACCCTGAAGGAAATACATTAGTAAAGCATGTGGAAATATTGAAATTAATTCATATGTATTAAAAAGAGAGCATGAGCAACATAGCAATAATTGTGCTATGTATGATTCAGCTAAGTAGCTTTTGTGAATCCAGATGAGGACCAGTCTTTAAGCCTACTATATTAACAACTATTTTTTTTTAATCTTAAATAAAATATTTTAAGTATATTATTTACAGCCGGGCATGGTGGAGCACGCCTTTAATCCCAGCACTCGGGAGCAGAGGCAGGCGGATTTCTGAGTTCAAGGCCAGCCTGGTCTACAAAGTGAGTTTCAGGACAGCCAGGGCTATACAGAGAAACCCTGTCTCGAAACACCAAAAAAAAAAAAAAAAAGTATATTACTTACATATTGTTATATTGTTATATAGATATGTTTTTCCTTACTTAAATAAATCATAATGTTAGCCATATGTTTTACTAAAACACAAAAAGGATGATATCAGAAAGCATTTATATTTAGAGTACGTTTTGGATATTCCTAACAACTACCTATCAACTCTGTCATTATGCTCACAGATGAGTGTAAATTTCACCTTGTGCTAGTTTGAATGAAAATGGCTACCATAGACTCATAAGGAGTGGCGTTATTTGAAAATATTGTGGCCTTGTTGGAGTAGATGTGGTCTTATTAGAGAAAGTGTGTTACATGAGGTGGCCTTTGAAGATTAGAAGCTTAAGTCAGACCCAGTGGCTCTCTGTATCTGCCAGCTGTCAACAGATCTATATTTAGAACTTTCTGTTCTTTTTCCAGTACCAAGTCTGCCTTTATTCCACCATGCTTCCTACAATGATGATAACTGATTAAACTCTGAAGATGTAAGCTAGCCCCAATTATTATTATTTTTTTTTGCCATGGTCATGTGTCTCTTCACAGCAATAGAAACTTTAATTAAGACACATATCTTACCAAATAAAACTCTCTTGGCAATGAATAGAGACAACTACAGACAACTAGCACCAATAAAGTTGCAGAGTTGTGGATTGCAGTCCAGAAGCAAACGTCTGAAAACCATTCCCACACCCAAGGCTCAGTGATCATTGTATAATAGTGATGCAAAGATTGTAAGAGGGAGAAGAGCAGAAAATTTTCTGTGAGTTTGAGTTTCCTAGTAATATCAGAAGTTACACCAAGACTCACTGACAGGAAGCCCAAAAGAGAGCGAAACAAGATTGACAACTGTAAACTGGCCAAAGAAGACAGGGGAAAGCAGAGAAGGCTTTAACTGTCCAAAAAGAACTACAGGCACCCATAGAAGGCTGGGAATGAGAGACATGGTCTATCTAAAGGAAAAGCACATCAACTATTTGTTTACTGAGAAATAGTCAGCTCTGAAATCATATATATTGGTGACATTGTACAGACTAACCGTGTTGTATTTAGAAATGCATGTGTATATACACATAAAACAGAGGGAGCATAGATTTGAAGGAGAGTATGAACTATACATATGAGGTTTTGAAGGAAGGAAAGGGAAAAGCAAATTTTGCAATTTAATCATGATCTCAATTTAATCTCGAAAAATAGAAAAAGGGGAGCATACTTATTGTGTCCTTATTCTTCTTTTCACTTCAAAAGCACATTTATCCAGGCTAAGTTCACTTTGGCAGTGAAAAGATGGAGGTAAATTAATTTAGATGAACTACAAAATCATTTAGCTTTGTAATTTAGATACATATTTTGAAAAATGATTATAAACATCATTAATTCATCTGAAATTTGTCATGATAAAGTAAAAGTTATATAATGAAAAGTCTTATTAGCAAAAAAAAAAAAAAATTTATTTCAGTCAATCAGCTCTCAATAGGCTTATTGCTATTATTTACTACATAGAGCAATCCCAGTCAGTATCTTATCCTTTAAAAGTTGCAGGGTTATTAGCACATCTACAAAGATAATGTAGAAAAGTGTATTTTATCTTAGCACTAGAATTTTTGTCTATTTAGCTGGGAATAAAAGTTTAAATATAGCCACCAAATGCAGACACTTCTGCATATGCCAGCAAGATTTTGCTGATTTTTGTCTGATATAGCTGTCTCCTGTGAGACTTTGTCAGTGCCTGGCAAATACAGAAGTGGATGGTCACAGTCATCTCTAGGAAGGAAAAAAAGGGTCCCTAATGTAGGAGCTAGGGAGAATACCCAAGAGCGGAAGGGTTCTGCAACCCTATAGGTGAAACAACAATATGAACTACTTATAACCCCCAGGGATCTTGTCACTAGCTGCATATGTATGAGAAGATCGCCTAGTCGGCCATCATTGGGAAGAGAGGCCCCTTGGTCTAGCAAACTTTATATGTCCCAGTACAGGGGAATGCCAGGGCCAAGAAGTGGGAGTGGGTGGGTAGGGGAGCAGGGCAGTGAGAGGCTATAGGGGATTTTTGGGATAGCATTTGAAATGTAAATGAAGAAAATATCTAATAAAAAAGTTGAGATATATTTGTAGAGAAAATAGAAATTTTTTCCTCTGTTTTTTTCTCTAAATCTGATAATGAATCTAGATTTTATGTAATTTTTGACATTATATATTAACTATACCAAAAGAATAAATAGACAAACCCTGAAGTGTTTGTTGAACAATAAATGGCAGAATGGTTGAAGGCTCAGAGTCACTTTGTATGAGAGAGGCAAAGTGTTTCCTAAGGATGTCAGAAGCTGAACCCAGAAAGTCTAATTAACTATTTGTTCCTCTCGTTCTTAAAATTCCACCCAACTTAAAATGTTTTGATTGGTAGGAAGTCTTCAACATGTTAAATCTTTACTCATCATATGTACTTTGATAAAAGCAAACTATCTTTTCTTCTAAATCATTCAAATATAAACTCCCATTGTATGATTACCACTGTTCTCTCAAAAGGTGGTAGATTTCCTTCTGGTTTCCATCTGCACCTTGAACCGATCCTGTGCCACAGCTCTCCATACCCATATACCACTGGGAGAGAGCCAGACTCCCAGGAGTGCAGACAAGCCTGTGAGCCCAGGTAAGACTACCATTTCTGCTCAGAGGGACCCACCCTAAGTCCCTAGGACACAAGAACCAAGGAGCAGCCTGGGACAGGATCCTTCTCATTTCTCTCTGTGACCAGGGCTGATGCTATGTCATAGCACTCAATAAGAAAATTCCTCCAGATAGAAATTGTCTCCAAGGAGTTCTGACACATAGGCTTGCAGGAGAGACAAGTACAGTAAGAGATAGCAGAAAACTGGACATAGTACTACCGGAAGATCCAGCAATACCTCTACTTGGCATATATCCAGAAGAGTTTCCATCTGGTTATAAGGACACATGTTCCACTATGTTCATAGCAGCCTTATTCATAATAGCCAGAAGCTGGAAAGAACCCAGATGTCCCTCAACAGAGGAATGGATACAAAAAATTTGGTACATTTACACNCTAACTAGTTCCCCCTGCGCTCATGTCTCTAGCTGCATATATGGAAGAAGATGGCCTAGTTGGCCATCATTGGGAGGAGAGGCCCCTTGGTCATACAGACTCTATATGCCCCAGAACAGGGGAAGGCCAGGGCCATTATGTGGGAGGGGGTGGGTAGGGGAGCAGGGCGGGGACGCGGGAGGGTAAGGGAAAATTTCTGTATAACATGTGAAATGTAAATGAAAATTAAAAAAAAAAAAAAAAAAAAAAAAGAAAGAGATAGCAAAAACATCTAACACCAGAGATAACCAGAGACGAGAGGCAAGGGCAAGAACATAAGCAACAGAAACCAAGGATACTTCGCATATTCAGTACATAGTTCTCCCACACAGTGAGCACTGGATACCCCAACACATCAGAAAAGCAAGACTCTGAGTTAAAATCACTTCTCATAATGATGATAGAGGACTTTAAGGACATAAACAACTCGCTTAAAGAAATACAGGAGAACACAGGTAAATAGCTAGAAGCCCTTAAAGAGGAAACACAAAAATTCCCTTAAAGAGTTGCATCCAGGATCTAAAAAAGTATATAGAAACAATAAAGAAATCACAAAGGGAGACAACCCTGGAGATAGAAAACCTAGGAAAGAGATCAGGAATTATAGATGCAGGCATCACTAACTTAATACAAGAGATAGAAGAAAGAATCTTAGGTACAAAAGATACTATAGAAAACTCCGACACAACAGTCAAAGAAAATGAAAAATGCAAAATGTTATTAATCAAAACATCCAAGAAATCCAGGACACAATGAGAAGACCAAACCTAAAAATAATAGGTATAGAAGAGAATGAAGATTCCCAATTTAAAGGGCCAGTAAATATGTTCAACAAAATTATAGAAGAAAACTTCCCATACCTAATGAAAGAGATGCCCATAAACATACAAGAGACCTAAGGAACTCCAAATAGATTTGACATTAAAGAAATTCCTCCTGTCACATAATAGTCCAAACACCAAATGCACAAAACAAAGAAAGGATATTAAAAGCAATAAGGAAAAAAGGTCAAGTATCATATCAAGGCAGAACTATCAGAATTATAAACCAGATTTCTCACCAGAGACTATGAAAGCTGGGCCGATGGTATACAGACCCTAAGAGAACACAAATGCCATTTCAGGCTACTATACTCAGCAAATCTCTCATTTTTTTTTAGATGGAGAAGCCAAGATATCCCATGACAAAAACAAATTTACACAATATCTTTCCACAAACCCAGCCCTACAAAGGATAATAGATGGAAAACTCCAACACAGGGAGGAAAACTACTCCCTAGAAAAAGCAAGAAAGTAATCTTTCAACAAACTCAAAAGAAGATAGCCACACAAACATAAAATAACATCTAAAATAACAGGAAGCAACAATCATAATTCTTTAATAGCTCTTAACATCAATGAACTCAATTCCCCAATAACATAGAATAACAGACTGGATATGTAAATAGGACCCAACATTTTACTGCATATAGGAAACACACCTCAGTGTTAAAGAAAGACACTACCTCAGAGTAAAGGGCTGGAAAAACTTTTTGAACATATGGTCCCAAGAAAGAAGCTGGAGTAGCCATTCTAATATCGAATAAAATCAACTTTCAACCAAAAGTTATCAAAATGGATAAGGAAGGACACTTCATATTCAAAGGAAAAAAATCTACCAAGACCAAGAAAAATTCTCAATTTTGAACATCTATGCTCCAAATGCAAAGGCACCCACATTCATAAAAGAAGCTCTACTAAAGATCAAAGCACATATTGTATCTCATACAATATTAGTGGGAGACTTCAATACCCCACTCTTATCAATGGAAAGATTATTTAAACACAAACTAAATAGAAACATATTGAAACTAACAAAAGTGATTGGACTAAGTGAGTTTAATATATCTATAAAACACTTTATCATAAAACAAAAGAATATAATTTCTTCACAGCACCTCACATTACCTTCCACAAAATTGACCATATGATCTGTCCCAAAATAGGCTTCTATAATATATACAAGAAAATTGAAATAATCCAATGCATCCTATCGGATCACCATGGACTATGGTTTTCAATAGCAACAAAAACAACAGAAAGCCCACATTTACATGAAAGCTGAACAATGCCATACTCAATGATAACTTGGTCGAGGAAGAAATAAAGAATTTAAAGACATTTTTGAATTTTTGAAAATGAAGGCACAACATACCCAAATTTATGGGACACAATGAAAGCAGTACTAAGTGAAAAACTCAGCTCTGACTGCTTCCAAGAAGAAACTGGAGAGAGCATACACTAACAGTTTAACAGGACATCGGAAAGTTCTAGAATAAAAAGAAAAAATACACCCAAGAGTAGTAGATGGCAGGAAATAAACTTAAGGCTGAAATCAACCAAGTACAAACAGAAAGAACTAGACAAATAATCAACAAAATCAGGAGCTGGTTCTTTGAGAAAATCAACAAGATAGATAAATCTTAAACCAGACTAACCAGAGGGCACAGAGATAATATCCAAATCTAGAAAGTCAGAGATATAACAACACAAAATGAGGAAATTAAAAAAATCTTCAGATCATACTACAAACGACTATATTCAACAAAACTAGAAAATCTGGATTTAATGGAAATTTTTCTAGACAGATACCAAATACCAGAGTTAAATAAGGATCAGATAAAAACAGTCCCATAACTTCTAAAGAAATAGAAGTAGCCATCAAAATTCTTCCAACCAAATAAAGCCCAGGACCAGATGGGTTTAGTGCAGAATTCTATCTTACCTTCAAAAAAGGCCTAATACTGATACTCTTCTAACTATTCTACAAAATAGAAACAAAAGGAATACCACCCAATTCATTCTATGAAGCAACAGTTACATTGAATATTCTCCCTTGTAGATGGAATGGTTTATGTTTAATCAGGAACTTTTCCCAATTTCCTTTAATAGAAGACTTAATAAGAGAGATTTTTCTATTTCTATCATGTCTAATATTCCAAATATATTTTATAAAGTGGTTGAGTGCCTATTACTTTTAGCTCAGAAGATATCATGTTTATTTAAGAGGCATTTAACTATTATAAATTATTTTGATAACTTAAAGAAATGTCATCATTAACTATACAATTTAAAGAGTTGTATATTTTAAAATAAATTGTATTAGTTTAATAAAAATAAATAACACTTAAAATTTTTAATTTTTTTTTAAAAATCAAAAAGCTGTAGATTATCTAACAATATTCCAATGCCAGGCATGTGAAGCACCTTTTATAATGTGGGTCAGGGTTACCAAAATACTCTAAATGTATTAAAATCTATCGTTCTTACCGTTGATCTCCTACAGGAATGTGAACATCTATTGTTGAAGAAGAATGTCATGTATTATTGACAAAAGAATGGGAAGCTTTCTGTGACATTGTGTCTCCTAGAAATGCCAGGGAGGCTTAACACGTGAACTCTAATCAACACAGCTGCCTGCAAAGAACTGCACTATAACAGCATCAGGAAACATGCTATCATGGAAGTAAGAAAGATCTTAGAGTCTCAACTTTACACAAAGAACTCTTGGCAACTGAGGAATGATGAAAGTGGTAGAAATCCTTTTCCCCAGGGTAGTGTTCCAGTAGCAAGTGGTCTTCAATGATGTCACTTGCAAAAGGGAAGCATCATGTGGATGAATCAATTTATATTTCTGTATTTCCAAATGCACACATTTGTAAATGAATATACACACACATATGTATACATATGTGCATGTAACATCAGTTTAAAAAGGCCAAGAATTTGAGGGATTAGAGGGAGAAATGTGGGGTGGAGGGAGAAAAACAAAAAGGGTTAAATGATGCAAATATAAGTTGTTGTTTTTTTAAACAGAATGCAATGTTCAATAAACTTTCTCAATGTTATGTTTCATTTGAAGCTAGTTTTTGTTTTGATTTATAGTGTATTTATTCCTTCATTAGTGCAGAGTTGATGGAGGTGAGAAAGCCATAACATGCCTGTCAAGATCAGAGGATATCTAGCACATGGTCTTCTTTCACCTTTTAAAGTTCAAAAATTCAACTCAAGTCTTAACATTTAGCAGCAAAGACATTTACCTACTTCTTGCCAGAGGTAGTTTTTTGTCTTTATGTTGTTTTATTTATTTAATTTTGTTTGTTTGTTTGTTTTTTCTTTCATTTTTTTCAATTTTTTATTAGATATTTTCTTCATTTACATTTCAAATGCTATCCCAAAGGCCCCTATACCCTCCCCTCCCCTCCACCCTGCTACCCTACCCTCCCACTCCCACTTCTTGGCCCTGGCCTTCCCCTGTACTGGGGCATACATGATCATGGAGGAGAGCAGCTATAGTTGCATAACAATAGAAGCCAGCCTAGCAGAAGTGCTAAGTCATTGGTGGCCTGCCTTCATGGCCACCAGGTCTGTCCCAGCATGAAGCATGATGGGGGAGCAGAGTACATACAAGGAGATAAGAATTGATCAATTCTCATTCTTCTACATGATAGCCACCAGTTGTGCTAGCACCATTTGTTGAAAATGCTGTCTTTTTTCCACTGGATGGTTTTAGCTCCCTTGTCAAAGATCAAGTGACCATAGGTATGTGGGCTCATTTCTGGGTCTTTAATTCTATTCCATTGGTCTACCTGTCTGTCCCTATACAAGTACCATGCAGTTTTTAATCACAATTGCTCTGTAGCTTTACATAAGGCATGGTGATTCCACCAGAGGTTCTTTTATCATTGAGAAGAGTTTTTACTACCCTAGGTTTTTTTCTAATTCCAGATGAATTTGCAAATTGCCCTTTCTAATTCGTTGAAGAATTGAGTTGGAATTTGGATGGGGATTGTATTGAATCTGTAGATTGCTTTTGGCAAGATAGCCATTTTTATTATATTGATCCTGCCAATCCATGAGCATGGGAGATCTTTCCATCTTCTGAGATCTTCTTTGACTTCTTTCTTCAGAGACTTGAAGTTCTAATCATACAGATCTTTGACTTCCTTAGTTATAGTCACACCAAGGTATTTTATATTATTTGTGACTATTGTAAAGGGTGTTGTTTCCCTAATTTCTTTCTCAGCCTGTTTATCCTTTGTGTAGAGAAAGACCACTGATTAGTTTAAGTTAATTTTATATCTAGCTACTTGACTGAAGCTGTTTATCAGGTTTAGTTCTCTGGTAGAATATTTAGGGTCACATATATACTATCATATCATCTGCAAATAGTGATACTTTTACCTCTTCCTTTCCAATTTGTATCCCCTTGATCTCCTTTTGTTGTCTAATTGCTCTGGCTAGGACTTCAAGTTCTATATTGAATAGGTAGGGAGAAAGTGGACAGCCTTGTCTAGTCCCTGATTTTAGTGGGATTGCTTTAAGCTCCTCTCCTTTTACTTTGATGTTGGCTACTGGTTTGCTGTATATTGCTTTTACCATGTTTAGGTATGGGCCTGGAATTCCTGATCTTTCCAAGACATTTATCATGAATGGGTGTTGGATTTTGTCAAAAGCTTTCTCAGCATCTAAGGAGATGATCATGTGATTTTTGTCTTTGAGTTTGTTTATATAGTGGAATACATTGATGGATTTCTGTGTATTAAACCATACCTGCATCCCTGGAATGAAGCCTACTTGGTCATCATGGATGATCGTTTTGATGTGTTCTTGGATTCAGTTTGTGAGGATTTTATTGAGTGTTTTTGCATCAATATTCATAAGGGAATTTGGTTTGCAGTTCTTTCTTTGTTGGATTTTTGTGTGGATTAAGTATCAGAGTAATTGTGGCTTCATAGAATGAAATGGGTAGAGTACCTTTTGTTTCTGTTTTGTGGAATAGTTTGAGGAGAGTTGGAATTAGATCTTCTTTGAAGGTCTGATAGAACTCAGCACTAAACCCACCTGGTCCTGGGTTTTTTTTTTTGGTCAGGAGACTATTGATGACTGCTTCTATTTCTTTAGAGTAAATGGTAGTGTTTAGATATTTAATTTGATCCTGATTTAAGTTTGGTACCTAGTATCTGTCTAGGAACTTGTCCATTTCATCCAGGTTTTCCAGTTTTGTTGAGTATAGCTTTTTGTAGTAGGATCTGATGATGTTTTGGATTTCCTCAGTTTCTGTTGTTATGTCTCCTTTTTCATTTCTGATTTTGTTAATTAGATTACTGTCCCTGTGCCCTCTAGTGAGTCTAGCTAAGAGTTTGTCTATCTAGTTGATTTTCTCAAAGAACCAGCTCCTGGTGTGGTTGATTCTTTGAATAGTTCTTTTTGTTTCCACTTGGTTGATTTCAGCCCTGAGTTTGATTATTTCTTGCAGTCTATTCCTCTTGCATGAATTTGCTTCCTTTAGTTCTAGAGCTTCTAGGTGTACTGTCAGGTGGTTAGTATATGCTTTCTCTAGTTTCTTTTTGGAGGCACTCAGAGCTATAAGTTTTCCTCTTAGGAATGCCTTCATTGTGTCCCATAAGTTTGGGTATGTTGTGGCTTCATTTTCTTTAAACTCTAAAAAGTCTTTAATTTCTTTCTTTATTTCTTCCTTGACCTAAGTATCATTTAGAAGAGTCTTGTTCAGTTTCCAAGTGAATGCTGGCTTTCTATTATTAATGCTATTATTGAAGATCAGCCTTAGTCCATGGTGAACTGATAGGATGCATGGGATAATTTCAATATTTTTGTATCAGTTGAGGCCTATTTGGTAACCAATTATAAGGTCAATTTTGGAGGAGGTACCATGTGGGCCTGAGATGAAGTTATATCCTTTTGTTTTAGGATAAAATGTTCTGTAGATATCTATTAAATCCATTTGTTTTATAATTTCTGTTAGTGTCCATGTGTCTCTGTTTAGTTTCTGTTTCCAGGTTCTGTCCAATGGTGAGAGTGGAGTGTTGAAGTCTCCCACTATTATTGTGTGAGGAGCAATGTGTGCTTTGAGCTTTACTAACGTTTCTTTAATGAACGTGGCTGCTCTTGCGTTTGAAGCATAGATATTCAGAATTGAGAGTTCATCTTGGTAGATTTACCTTTGATGAGTATGAAGTGCCCCTCTTTGTCTTTTTTTATAACTTTGGGTTGAAAGTAAATTTCATTCGATATTAGAATTGCTGCTCCAGCTTGTTTCTTAGGATAGTTTGCTTTGAAAACTTTTTTCTAGCCTTTCACTCTGAGGTAGTGTCTGTCTTCATCCCTGAGGTAGGTTTCCTGTAATCAGCAAAATGTTGGGTCCTGTTTGTGTAGCTGGTCTGTTAGTCTATGTCTTTTTATTGGGGAATTGAGTTCATTGATACTAAGAGAAATTACAGAAAAGTAATTGTTGCTTTCTGTTATTTTTGTTGTTAAATTTGGGATTCTGTTCTTGCTGCTGTCTTCTTTTAGGTTTGTTGAAGGATTTTCTTGCTTTTTCAAGGGTGTAATTTCTGTCCTTGTGTTGGTGTTTTCCTGTTATTATCCTTTGAAGGGCTGGATTCGTGGAAATGTATTGTGTGAATTTGGTTTTGTTATGGAATACTTTGGTTTCTCCATCTATCATAATTGAGAGTTTTGCTGAGTGTAGCAGCCTGGGCTGTCATTTGTGTTCTCTTAGGGTCTGTTTGACATCTGTCCAGGATGTTCTGGCTTTCATAGTCTCTGGTGAGAAGTCTGGAGTAATTCTATAGGCCTGCCTTTATACGTTACTTGACCTTTTTCCCTTACTGCTTTTAATATTTTGTCTTTATTTAGTGCATTTATTATTCTGATTATTATGTGTAGGGAGGAGCTTCTTCTCTGGTTCAGTCTATTTGGAGTTCTGTAGGCTTCTTGTATGTTCATGAGCATCTCTTTAGGTTTGGAAAGTTTTCTTCTATAATTTTGTTGAAGATATTTGCTGGCCCTTTAAGTTGAGAATTTTCATTCTCATCTACCCCGATTATCCGTAGGTTTGGTCTTCTCATTGTGTCCTGGATTTCCTGGATGTTTTGAGTTAGAATCTGTTTGCATTTTGTATTTTCTTTGATTGTTGTGCCCATGTTCTCTATGGAATCTTCTGGACCTGAGATTCTCTCTTCAACCTCTTGTATTCTGTTGCTGATGCTCACATCTATGTTTCCTGATTTCTTTCCTAGGGTTTCTATTTCCAGAGTTGTCTCACTTTGTGTTTTCTTTATTGCTTCTATGTCCCTTTTTATGTCTTGGATAGTTTTCTTCAATTCCATCACCTGTTTAGCAGTGTTTTCCTGTGATTCTTTAAGGACTTCTACCTCTTTAGTGCTGTTCTCCTGTATTTCTTTAAGTGTGTTATTAAAGTCCTTCTTAAGGTCCTCTACCAGCATCATGAAATATGATTTTGATAGGACCCACTTACTGACTTTAAATCAATATCAAGCTGTCTACTCTCTTCATATCTCTTCAATATACTATTTGAAGTTCTAGAGCAATTAGACAACTAGAGGCAATCAATGTGAAATAAATTGGAAAGCAGTCAAAGCATTGCTATTTGCAGTTATATAATAGTATGCATAAGGGACTGCCAACATTCTATTAGAGAACTCCTATAGCTATAAGACACCTTCAACAAAGTGGCTGAATGCAAAATTAACTCAACAAAAAAATCAGTAGCCCTCTTTCATACAAATGATAAATAGGCAGAGACATAAGTTAGGGAAAGAAACCCTTCATGATAGCCATGAATAATATAAAAGATCTTGGTGTAACTCTAAATGAGCAAGTAAAAGTCCTGTATGACAAGAACATCAAATAGAAATAAATTGAAGATGAACTCAGACAATGGAAAGATCTACCATGCTCATGGTTCAGTAGAATTAACATAGTAAAAATGGCCATTCTACCAAAAGCAATAAGAAGATTCAATGAAATCTACATCAAAACTTTAAGAAAATTCTTTACAGACCTTGAAAGTGCATTTCTCAACTTCATATGGATAAAACAAACCAAACCATCCAATCAAACAAACAAACAAAACCTAGAATGGCAAAACTAATCCTGTATAATAAAAGAACTTCTGGAGGTATCACTCTTCCTGATTTCAAGGTTTACTACAAAGCAATCATTGTAAAAACTTTGTGGTACTGACATAAGAACAGACAGCTTGATCAACGGAATCTAATCAAAGAAACATGCCCACAGACTCGTGAGTTTTGACATACAAGCCAAAACCATACAATGAGGGGGAAAACATCAGCAATGAAAGGTGCTGCTCTAAATAGATGCTCGCATGTAGAAGAATAGAAATAGATCTTTATTTATTTATTTATTTATTTATTTATTTATTTATTTATTTTGTTGAAAACATTTATTGAATGAAGGGGTCTCTCTAATAAATGGTACCAGGTGAACAAAACACTAAAATGTAGAAGACTCAAGCTAGATCCTTATGGCTTTCCTTCTACAAAACTCAGTTCAAAAATGTATCAAAGAACTTAAAATTTGAAACTGCTAATTGGAAATAAAAGAGACAAAAACTTCACAAAAATTCACATCTAAATAAACTTACCATAAAACACATATATTAAATCCAATACAACAGAAAGTGTGGGATAACCTTGAATAGATTGGAACAGGAAATAATTCCCTGACAAGAACACAAACAGGTCAGACTAAGATTAAGATTAACAATTAATAAATGGGACCCATGAAACTGAAAAGCTTCTGTAAAGGCAAATGAAACCATCAATAGGATAAAACATCCACCTACAGACCTGGAAAAAAACTTCACTAACCCTATATCCAAAAGAGGGCTAATACAAAAAATGTATAAAGAACTCATGAAATTGGACACCATCAAACCAAATAACCCAAACAACAACAACAACAACAATGGCAACAACAACAACAACAAAATGGGGCACAGAATTAAACAGAGGATTCTCAACAGAGGAATCTTTTTTTATGTTTTATTTATTTTTATTAGATATTTTCTTAATTTACATTTAGCTCAGCCGTTAAAGGCTAGGCTCACAATAAACAGAGGAATCTTGAATGAAACACTTGAAGAAATGTTCAAAGTCCTCAGTCATCAGGACAATACAAATCAAAAGGACTCTGAGATTCCACCTTACACCCATCAGAATGGCAAAAAATCAAAAACCCACATGTCAGCACCTGCGAGTGAGGATGTGGAGCAAGGGTCACTTTTCTCCATTGCTGGTGAGAGTACACACTTGTACAACTACTTTGGAAATCAATATGGAGGCTCTATCTCAAGACCCAGCTATATTACTCCTGGGCATATATCCAAAAGATGATGTACCACTGCACAAGGATATTAGCTCATCTTTTTTAGTAGCAGCTTTGTTCATAATAGCCAGAAATTGAAAACAAAAAGATGTCCCTCAACAGAAGAATGAATAAAGAGAATTTGATATAAATTACACGGTGGAATACTATTCAGCCTTTAAAAACAAAGACATCATGATATTTGCAGGCAAGTGGATAGAACTAGAAAATATCCTGAGTTATGTAACCCAGACCTATATAAGTGGATATTAGCCATAAAATATGGAATAACAATGCTGTATTCTACAGACCCCTAATAAATAAATGCTAAGAAAGAGGCATGAATCTCACTCAGAAGGGAAAGTAAAATGACTGAAGACAGAGAGGTATTTAGGGCACAGGAGAAGAAGTACAGGGATGGGAATCATGTATGGGGAAAGTGAGGTGGGGTAACAGTGCTGGCAGAGGGAAGTGAAATCAATTGGAGGATATCTCAAAGGCATGCTGGAGACCTAGGATGGAGGAGGCTCCTGGGAGTCTATGGGGGTGAACCTAGTTGAAAAATCCTAGCAATTGGGAACATGGAGTCTGAAATGGCTACCTTCTGTAGCCAGAGGTAGTTCCAGTGAAGGGAGGTCGACAGCAACCCACCCCCAAAATCTTTGACTTAAAATTTTCTTTGCTTACAAGATGTACAGGGATAAAGAGGAAACAGATTGAGGGAATGACCAACCCATGATTGGCTCAAATTAGGAATCACCCCATGTAAGAAAGTCAACCCCTGACACTACTAATGATACTCTGCTAGACTTGCAGACAGGATCCTAGCACAACTGTCTACTGAGAGGTTTCATCTAGCAGGTGATTGAAACAGAGCAGAGAACCTCAGCTAATCAATAAGCAGAGATTGGGGAGTCCTATGAAAGAGTGTTGTTGGCGGTGGAAATGACTGAGGGAGCAAGAGGGGTAATGATCACCCCTAAAAGTCCCACAGAGTCAATTAACCTGGGTCCATGGGGGCTCATGGAGACTGAACCACCAATGAAAGAACATGCATGGACTGGACCAACCTCCCCCCCCCCAAAAAAAAAAAAACATATGTAACAGATGTTCAGCTTGGTCTATATTGGATCCCTTAATAACTGGAGTGGGAGAGGTGCTGTCTCTGATTCTGTTGCCTGCTTTTGAATCTCTTTCCCCTAGCTGGACTGCTTTGTCTGTCCTCAGTGGGAGAGGATGTGCTTAGAACTGATAAAGACCTGATATGGGGAATGGGTTGGCTCAGGACAGCAGGAGGAATCCCCTTCTCTGAGGAGAAGGGATGGAGGTAATGGGAGAGGATGTTGGGGGGATATGAGGGAGAGGGCTCTGATTTGGGTGTAAAGTGAATGCATGACTATATTAATTAAAAAAGAAAAGAAAATACCAGTGTCTAAGAGATGAGGACCTGAGTAATGCCCAGTGAAAGAATTTATTTTAATATTAATGATTTCTGTAGATGTGAGATAGTTCTCTCTCATTCAGGAGTATCTTATCGTTGTTATTCTCCGACAATCTCTGTATAGAAAGAATATGAATACTTTTGTCATTCTAGGCATGAGGATAATAAATCTTATTTTTAAGCCAATAGTTCTGAATTACCTTATAATTGAAAGAACATTGAGAAGAAGAAAACTTATAGCTGAACAGAGAATAGAAATAAATGCCATCCAAGGATCGAAAAGAGTAATTTACATACAACAGCAGCTCCCAGAACACTGTTATCAGTTTGAAGGGAAAAAAAAAAGTGCCTTTTCCAAGCATGTTAAGAATCATGATCCTGCTTTTCTACTCACTTCTTGAAACAAAACTGTGTGAGACAGTCTGTCTTTCAGTCAGTGTAATAAGACTTGGGAAATTGGTGCCAGCATCCATATTTTGGTCTTCTCCTAGAAACACTATGAGACCCTAATGCTCAGGGAAGCTCAATGAGAAGAGGAGTCATCAGCATTGAAGCCATGAGTCATACTCATGGATCAACGGTATGATTACATGCGTGAATCTAAGAGGAAAAATTTCCAATCATCTTTCCTTCCCACTCTTCTGCCAGCCCAAAAGTTCTCTTCCATGAGTGGTGCCAGGGGCCATTGTGGAAAGGGAGAGCAGATCTTTGGGAGAGCTGCCAGAGCCCTGATTTTAGACTTCCCATTCATTAGAATGAAATATTTAAAAAAAATTGTGGTCACTATTAATTATCTATCCCATAGAATGGTGGGTGTATGTGTATGTGTATGTGTAGAACAAAATGGACTAAACAAAATGGACTAAAACTTGATTCCTTAAGGAAATACCTGTGATGAGGAAAACACCGAAAATCTGTTCTCTCAAGATTCTAGTTTCTACAATTCAAATCAAGTTAGTGCCTGAGTTGCTAAGAGTTTTTCTTTGGCTTGTGGAAAAGCTGCTTTCTCAGCATGATTTTCTTGGGATGTGTAGAGATTCTTCTGATCTCCTCCACTCCAATGAAATCACAGTTTTTGTGACCCCAGAAGAAGAGAATTCAGATGGAACAGCACAGGAAAGCAAGCAGACCAGAGTAAGACTAGAGCAAGTAAAGAACAAAAAACATGGATGATTGATGGTTTGCACTGATGTTCAATGAGACAGAATCTTGAATCCCCTCGGAGACAGAAACTCTAGGCATATCTGTAACTATTATTGAAACTGCATAACAATTCCTATATTGGAAAACCCCAACATAATGATGGGTAGCACCTTTCCATTATAAAATTGTACAGAACAGCACAAAGCTCCTTAAACTTAAGCATTCATTACTAATGCATCTCTTTTCTTTTTCTTTTTTCAATTCTTTTGTTGGATATTTTCTTTATTTACATTTCAAATTTTATCCCCTTTCCCAATTTACTCTCTGGAAACCCCCTAACCTATCTCCCCTCCCTCTGCTTCTATGAGGGTGTTTCCCCACCCACCGTCCCACACCCGTCTCCCCGCCATGGCATTCCCTTGCACTAGGGAATCGAGCCTTCACAGGACCAAGGGACTCTCCTCTCATTGATGCCTGAGAAGGCCATCCTCTGCTACGTATGCAGCTGGAGCCATGGGTCTCTCCATGGGTACTTTTTGGTTGGTGGTTTAGTGTCTGGGAGCTCAGGAAGGCTGGTTGATATTGTTCTTCTTAGGGAGTTGCAAGCCCCTTCAGCTCCTTCAGTCCTTTCTCTAACTCCTCCATTGGGGACACCATGCTCACTCAAATGGTTGGCAATGTGCATCTGCCGCTGTATATGTCTGGCTTTTGCAGAGCCTCTCAAGAGACAGATATATCAGGCTCCTGTCAGCAAGCACTTCTTGGCATCCTCAATAGTGTCTGTGTTTGGTGACTGTATACGGAATGGATCCCCATGTGGGGCAGTCTCTGAATGGCCTTGCCTTCAGTCTCAGCTCCGCACTTTGCCTCCGTATTTCCTCTCATGAGTACTTTCTTTCCCCTTCTAAGAAGGACTGAAGCATCCATATTTTGGTCTTTCTTCTTGAGTTTTATGTGGTCTATAAATTGTAACTTGGGTATTCTGAGGTTTTGGGCTAATATCCACTTATCAGTGAGTCCATACCATGTATGTTCTTTTGTGACTGGGTTACCTCACTCAGAGTGATATTTTCTAATTCCATCCATTTGCCAAAGAATTTCATAAATTCATTGTTTTTAATAGCTGAGTAACTCCATTTTGTAAATGTACCAAATTTTCTGTAGCAATTCCTGTTTTGAGGGACATCTGGATTCTTCCCAGTTTTTATGAATAAGGCTGCTATGAACATAGTGGGGCATGAGTCCTTGTTATATTTTGGAGCATCATTTAGTGTATGCCTAGGAGTGCTATAGCTGGATCCTCAGGTAGCACTATGTCCAATTTTCTGAAGAACTATCAGACTGATTTCCAGAGTGGTTGTACCAGCCCTGCAATCCACCAACAATACAGAGCAATAGTGATATAAACTGTATGGTATTGGTACAGAAGCAGGAAGGTATGTCATTGGAATAGAATTGAAGACCAAGAAATGAACCCATACAACTACGATCACTTGATCTTTGACAAAGGAGCTAAAATGATCCAGTGGGGAAAAGACAGCATTTCCAACAAACGGTGCTGGTTCAACCGGTGGTCAGCATGCAGAAGAATGCAATTCAATCTATTCCTTTCTCCTTGTACAAAGCTCAAGTTCAAGTGAATCAAGGACCTCTATGTAAGACCACACACTGAAACTAATAGAAGAGAAAGTCGGAAAGAGCCTCAAACACATGGGCATAGGGGAAATTATCCTGAAGAGAACACCAATAGCCTATGTTCTAAGATCAAGAATTAACAAATGGTACCTCTTGAGATTGCAAATCTTCTGTAAAGCAAAGGGCACTGCCAATAGGACAAAAAGGCAACCAACAGATGGGGAGAAGATCTTTACCAATCCTTCATCTGACAGAGGGCTAAGATCCAATATATACAAAGAACTCAAGAAGTTAGACTCCAGAGAATGAAATACCCCTATTAAAAAATGGAATACAGAGCTAAACGAAGAATTCTCAACTGAAGAACACTGAATGGCTGAGAAGTACCAAAAGAAATGTTCAACATCCTTAGTCATCAGGGAAATGCAAATCAAAACAACCCTGAGATTCCACTTCACACTAGTCAGAATGACTAAGATAAAAAATCCAGGTGACAGCAGATGCTGGTGAGGATTTTGAGAAAGAGGAACACTAGTACCTTCTTGTTTGTAGATGTAAAGTGGAGGGCTTGCCTTGATTTCTCAGCATGATGATACTTCTTAGTATTTGTCTCATTGGTCCTTACTCCCCCCCCCCCCACCTTTCTTCCTTACATTGATTTTGTTAGGTATTTTATCATGGGTTTTGTCAGATAAATCACATCACGGAAAAAAGTGACTAATCACAACTCTTTATACTAAGGGTCAATTTCTCAGTAACAGTATGATCATAGAAACAAGGGACCTATATTTTCTCTCTACCTATAATTTGTTGTCCCATTTCTCACTGAAGGTAGGAACTTCTAGAGAAGAGGTACTTTTTTTTTTTTGGAAAATTATTTTACCCAGAGCTGCGTGCCAGCCCTGGCAGTGCCTTCTTTCATTTGGGTTTTTCTTGGGTTAGCAGAGGGGGAAGAGCATTGGTGGAGGATAAGACATTGTCTTATGAGATATTTAGAGTTACTGTATGATAATAAAAAGTTTACTTATCTAGGTTTAAGTTACCTTGATACTGTAACTGACCTGCCTTCTGTGATCATCTGCACCTCTTCCTAGAACAGGAAAGGGTTAAGTAAATAGTCTTCGTACTATCTCAGCAGGAACTGCATGGCCCTAACTTTTGGCCTACTAGTTGCAGAGAGAAAAATGGACACTTTGAATAGTGATTATAGAATTTATTACTAAGTTGTAAAAAGTTCCCTATGAAAACTATCTAAGGGGAAAAGCAGAAATTTCCTATGTGGGGAAAGGGAAAAATTTTTTTTCTCTCTTCTTTCTCATCTCTTCGTCCTCAGTACTAATATATCTTTCAGAATATATGAATCTCATGTTAAAAATTTCATCACAACTGCACACAAAAAATCAAACCATAAATTGAAACAGGAGTTTACAACAGAGAATGTTTACATGCATATCTATTACTAGTAATTATCTGGTTAAACATCCATCACCTGTCACAGCTACACAGGTTCATTGAAAGTTGAAAACAATAGCTAAGTTATTAGTGAAGTTTTGTATAGATAAATACAGTAAATATTTTATCTTCTGTCCTAGTACCTATAATAAATCTTTAGTTCCCTTTTTATGACCGTTAGCTGTTTTACAACCTCTTGGAATGTGCTCTGAGTAGGAGAAAGTCTGGTTATTCAGAGCAATTAACTGGTGACACTTGGGAGACTGGCAAAGTTCTCATTGCAGTTTTGACTATCAGAAAAGGACCTAGTAGCAGTCCCACTATAAAGGACCTTAATAATCACTGATAAAGTTTTAGGAATTCTTATATCATCATCATTAAGGCTTAAGAAGTCATCTATTTGTCTCATATAGCATCACTACATGACAATACATTTTCATAGATATGCAGAGATTTGCTCAAAAGGGGTGGGCTAATAATACCTAGTGATTGTTATATATGTTTAATAATAACAGGAAAAGCATATTGATAGCAGGAATCTTTCCTAGAATGCAATCTCTTAGGGCCTTGTTTAATAAGAGCAAATCTGTTGCAGATTAATCCAAAGCAGATAATCTCAGGAAGATTATCTGCTAGTTATTAGCTTGTCTTTTTATGGCTCCTAACAACCCATATTTCAGTTGTTTTAATTAAATGTATAATGTTAATATGTGGGTGCGTGAGTGTGTGTGTGTGTTTGTGTGTGTGTTGGTTTAAATAATCTTAAAGTTAAATTTTTCACTAGGGGAAAACAAAAGAGATCTCTGTGTTTCCTTTGCAAAGACAGAGAATTCATAGGAGTTCTTTTTTAAATTTTACTTATTTATTTATTTATTTATTTATTTCCAGATCAAAAACACTTTTCACACTTTGCTGTTGGGTATTGTCTTAGTTAGAGCTCCATCACTGTGAAAAGATTCCATAACCAACTCTTATAAAAGAAAGCATTTAATTGTTACTTCCTCGGGGTTTCTGAGGTCTAGTCGATTATTTTAATGCTGAGAAACACAGACACACAAAGATAGATTTTTGCATTTGGATCCACAGGGCCAGAAGTAAAAGCCAACGAGTCTGGCTTGGGCTTTTGAACCTTCAAAGACCATCCCTAGTGACACACAACAAGGCCAGACGTCCTAATCCTTTCAACTAGTGCCAGTCTCTGGTGACTAAGCATTCAAATATATGAGCCTAGGGGATTCATTATTAGTCAAATCACCATAAGTGTGGGCTTGTAACATATAGCTCCTATTTTAGTTTTGTATTTGCTTTTATACTTGATTTGTGAGCATTTTTTCATGAAGGGATATTTGATTTTTACAAATACTTTTTCAGTGTCTATTTAGATATTCATGGGATTTATCCTTCATTATGTTAATGTGATATACTACACTGTTAATATATGTTAAAACACTCCTTGAATTTCTTCCTGAATTCTCATTTGGTTATAAAGTATGACTATTTCAATGTGTTGCTGGATTTGGCTTGCTAGTAATTTTCTTTTTGAGGATTTTTTTTATCTTTGCTAATTAGAGTTATTGGCATATAATTCCTGTTCGAGGTGACTTTAAATGAGTTTTGAATTATCTATCACCCTTTACTTATTTTCTCATTTTTGGGACAATCTATATAGCCCAGATTGATAATCAAGCTCCCTCAGAAGCTGAAGATGGCCTTGAGTGTCTTCTGATCCTCCTGCCTCAACCTCTCAAGGACTGGATTACATACAAGTTTAGAGATTGAGTTTTAAGGAATATGTTATGAACCAAGGTACATTTCAATATATACAATACTGAACTCTTCTCTAATTAAATTCGATTATATTTATGAGAGTTGTGGTGGTGTTTCAAAGTCATTTCAAGGAATCATGATAGCAAAGTAAAAATAACCTGGCACCAGAATTCAGATGAGCTATATTTTAAATATTTCAATTAATGCTGCTCATATATATATTTTTTCTACACAGAGACAGGGTTTCCCTGTATAGCTCTGGTTGTCCTGGAACTCACTTTGTAGACCAGGCTGGCCTCGAACTCAGAAATCCGCCTGCCTCGGCCTCCCAAGTGCTGGGATTAAAAGAATGCGCTACCACGCCCGGCTGCTCATATTTCTAATGTTGGATTTCCCTTTAACATTTCCCTGGCCTTGTTTAACTATGATATTTTCTTTCTGTTTTCTTTTTTGTTCCAAGTCTGTGGAAAATTCACTGAATCCCAGGCCTAAGCAGTGTTATTTAAACAATGTCAAGTTCCATTTCCTGCACTGACAGACATGGCGTTCCATTTCTATGACTAAGTTCTGAAAAGAAATAGTTCTCTGTGGTGCTGCAACAGTTCTCACCCCTGAGGAAAAATAAATCCACAAGTTGACCTCAGTTTATGTGGCAATTTCATTTATGCAATTTATTATACTTATCTACCGCCTTCACTTATGCTCTTTTAATTCAAAGTATTTTTTCATGGAGTTTGGCTTTACTATAATTATGATTCTTATTGTTTTCAGTGTTATTATTTTAGCTACTTGCCTATTTTCATTGCTACTTCAAGGTCACATTCTATTGTGTATGACTCTTTATGGGAAACAAGGTTAGCAGCTAGAGAAATATTAGATTATTAATTTTCCTTGAAACTTTTTCTCTTTACTGTATATGGTAAATTCATTTTCTAAAGAGGAAGAGAATGAGCATTAACAATCCAGTTTCTCAGACCAGGAACCTATTTTTGGTCAAGTTGGAGACATTTGAATCTTTTTCTTTTTTTTTTTCCCAATTTTTTTATTAGATATTTTCTTAATTTACATTTCAAATGCTATTCTGAAAGTCCCCTCCCCCCTCCCTCCTCCCTGCTCCCCTGTCCACCCACTCCCACTTCTTGGCCCTGGCATTCCCCTGTATTGGGGCATATAAAGATTGCAGTACCAAGGGGCCTCTCTTCCCAATGATGACCGATTAGGCCATGTTCTGCTACATATGGAGCTAGAGACAGGAGTTCTGGGGGTTCTGGTTAGTTCATATTGTTGATCCTCTTCTAGGGTTGCAGACCCCTTCAGCTCCTGGGGTTCTAGCTCTAGCTTCTCCATTGTGGGCCCTGTGTTCCCTCTTATAGATGATTATGAGCATCCACTTCTGTTTTAACTGATTTTTTTTTTTTTTTTACTTCTATCATTTCCTAATATGAGGTTGGTTACAATATGAGGTGATATAAAGAAACATTAGTACTGTGTAAGTCATTTTGCTTAGCACATCTGGGGGTTGCATTAAAGATGATTATTTTTATTTAAACAACTTAAATTGTCTGAAAGACCTCATTGCAAAGTCTTCTAACACAACTCATGCTCAGCACAGAAGGATAATTTTTACATAATCATGACATATTTCTTACTTTATTGTTTAAGACACTTTATAGATTAATTTTAAACTCTTCCCTCTGACTACTTGAATTATAAAATCCAAAGTTTAGTGTTTGAATGTATCTCTGATACTGAAATGTTTGTGATCCATAGTATGTTACGTTATATAACAGGGTTTAAAATTGCATGAATCGTGTATAATTATATGATGATAATTAAAGCCAATCAATCTAAAGATAGTGACATTATGAACTAACTCTTTTTTTTTCTAAAAGTGCTTTACAGTTGGCTATTGAAGGTATTACTTTCTGTACTATAAATTCATTTATGATTTTAATTAATCAAGTTGCAAGATTCGTAAAGTGTCATAATTCTTCTTTTGACAAATTATAGTATAAAATTGCCTACCATGTCATTGTATTAAAAAGATCTATTGAAATAAGAAATGCAATGTTGATCCCTTTACCGTATCATAAGTAGGAAGACATTGAATTATATTACACTGAAGGCAAACTTACCTCTGAGTCCTGCTCATTTTCATGTGATGCACTAATGCCTTTTTCTGTTACAGAATAAAATTAACCAAAAAAATATATTCTGGATTGGGATATTATTTAATAGTTGCTTTCATAGAACATAAAGTTTGAAATATAAATAATGAAATATAATAAGCACTGGTTTTGATAGTTATATTTTATAATGTTTCCACAATGAAAGACAAATATTATATTGCTTCATAAGTACACCTTATGTTACAGAGGTGCTAGTCCTGAGTTTTGTGATGGTTGGTGAAAAGATTCTTTCCCATTTTTCTTTCAGCAAATTACCTAAAAAATGCTGAAAGTATTGATTTAGAGGTTGCAGTAAACTGAAGCCAATAGGCAAGTTAATAAAAGATTGTATAGCATTTTGGTACTATTTACAAATATTGGGAATCAGCTCTAGATTTTATATTCCTTTCATTGGGTTAACTTCTCCTTACTTTTAGGAGGTATTAAAGCAAGACACAATGAAGAATTTAATTGTGTTGAAATAGTATCAGACATATGCATAAAAGTATTCACCAAAATGCAGTAATGACTTTGAAATGGTTCTCTAAGAAGAATTCAGATCAGACATGAGATCCTCATCAGTCATGTTGTTGTTGTTGTTGCTTTGTTTTGTTTTTAATTACTGAAAATTTTGGACAGCAAGAATAAAATATCAAATATGGCCAAATGGACTGTTCACCATTTTGCTGGACTTTCGGGATTACATTGTGTTACAGGTAAAGCTTTTTGTGCAGTTAGTAATTTTTTAGAGCCTCTATAAATAACAAAGACAGAATGTTTCTGTATGAGAATTCTGAAAGCAATTATCTGTGATTCCACAGCTTATGGTCTCTTCCTTGTACTATATAGCTCTCCAGAGAAAATACTTTATGAAATTCATTATTCTTAATTAGATTTGTGTATTTAATGGAATGTCTATTTTACTTGGATGGAATTTCTGTGTGAAGTTACCCAAAGCTGTCATGCCCAGTATTTTATCTCTGTTCCCAGTATGGTGTCTGGCACATCATTAACAGGCTATAAATATTTGTTGATGTTACAAATGAAAATAAATGGATTAATGGTATCTTAGATATAAAGATTAGCTTCCAGAATCTGTTAGACCACTACATTATTCAGCTCTGACTTTTAAAAGTTCTGCACATTCTGCCAAAATTGCAAACGTACATTTTATAATTAATGATTGCTCAAGTTTCTTTCAGGTTTGTAGGATATTTCTGTGTGCAACACACAGCCCTATTTTGAACCATTTCCTGCCATTACTATGCTCATTGATGACTTTCTTTATGCTACCTTCTAAGTCTACATTGTTGGCAAACCCCAGACTGAACACTGCGCCCATTCTTAAACAGCCATCTGCATGTGCCCAGGAAAAATAGCAAAGAACAGAAAAAACCCTGTCAAGCTCTTATCCTTTGCCAATTTCTTTATTCAACTCAACTGTGCACTCTGAGTGCTAATATAAAGTGGGTATTCTGATAGCTTCACTTCTTCTCAATAGTGTGCCTTTAAGAGAGGCAGAAAGAACAGAGGCACAGAAAAAAAGAAAACAGCCAGGGCTGTCAGGACAAAACGCTGAATTGATATATATTGTTATATGATGCATGCTGGCAAAGTGCGCTTAACAGAACTTGCTCTCATGCATATATAAGAAAACACATATAAGTATATATGGTCCATCTTAAATTTTGCCAAGATACATTAGAACTACACAGAAATTTAATCATGTGACTGCAATATTTAAAATTAAAATACTTGATAATATTTTAAAGAAAACATTAGTTTCTCATATGAGTATTTGTTAAGGCTTTCATACATAAACAAATGGTAGAATTATATAAATTATGATTACAATATTTTAATTTAGTAATATAATACTGTCTTGCTAATAAGTCAAATAATAGAGGCATCCATTCATAGGCATAAGAACTGTGCAGGCATTTTTTTAATCTGATTTTTTTGTTATGGTTTGAAGAAAATCATGCTTTAAACTGGTTTTTCCACTTAGTTATGGCTTTTTACTTAGGCTTCCTGTCCACAAGTGCTGAAGGTGGAAGATCTCAGAATTACACTCACTAATAAGTAGGATGAAAAGCATTTTTCACAGGTCCAGTGTTCTTCAGATGCATACTTTGGACATAAGGGCTCTTCAAGAGCAGCTTAGGGAAGCTGGAAGTGGTTAGGGAGAGACTAAGCTGAGTGTCTGTTATCAACTTGCCATGTGGCAATTTTCAATAGCATTCTATTTACCATAGGCTCTGCTGAGAAAGCTTTAACAAGCATTTAAATGTCCCATCTTTCTCAACAAAACAACGGGGATGTGGGCTTTTTATAACATGTTCAGGAAGATTCAAAGGGCATGAGTTGGGCATAAGTATACTTTTTTGGAGAGCACAAAGTATTTTTGCAGGGATAATAAGGAGTGTCCTTTACTGTCTAGTATGTTTAGTGAAACCTGTGATTCATACACCACTGAATCTATTCATGTCCTCTTCTTGCTGTTAGAACAGGGCCTGACATGAACCTCAATCAATGTCTGCTAAAGGAATTGTTAGCTGCAAAGAGACTTTTCATGTAACCAGTATCCAACTGTTTAAATTCCCATTTTTTGTACCTTCTGGTTTTGCTTCATTTCTTAATTCTTTAAAATAGAAGAACACTCTAATTTTCATTTTTCTTGAGGAGATACTATTGGGGTAAATAGTTAAGGACTTTCTTGCATGATTACTTAGGGTATATTGGCTCATCTTTTTCCTGGTCTTTGTATCCATTCTTATCAAAGTTGTTATTTCTATCAAATGTCATGCCTTTCCCCCTTCAATATGTTCTCTCTTCTTTTCATATCCCCTATCCAACACTTTTAATTAGACAGAAATTGGTGCAGAGAAAGTGTGTTATGCTATCTTCTGCTCACTCCTTCTGAGTAAACTGTAGGGGACCAAGAAGATAGCTCAGATGGTAAAGCTCTTGCTTTGTAAACACAGGGACTTGAGGTACATTCCCAAAGCTCATGTAAAATACAGAAAACTGACCATGGTAGAATTTTTTATAGCCAGTGTGTAGAAGAAGTCTCAGGCATCGTACACTAACTGGATAACAATCCTAACTTACTAGTGAGTTCTAGGTCAATGAGAAAACAGGACAATAAATAAACTAATGTTAAATTTAAATAATAAATGTTGACAGAGACTGACACACAACCCTTATGTTGTCTTCTGACATGCACACACACACACACACACACACACACACACACACACACACACAAAACCATGAATTTAAGTTTTACATTCTTGAAATCACAGAGCTAGAACATTATGTAAATGAAGAAAGTATCTAATAAAAATTGAAAAAGAAAAGATGCACAGCCAGGTACTTTAGAATCAAACCAGCTCTCTACAACAGCAACTGCAATGCTTTCCTAATATTATTTGACATTAACCACTCATCGTTAACTAGAACTATATTGGATTTGAAATCTGAAGATCTGAACTCTGCCTTTCGCTAAATGTAAGATGACCTAGAAGATTTTGTTTGTTTGTTTTCTGTAATACCACACTCTTCTGTAGTTTGAAAGAGGGTATTGGCTATAATGTTAAAGAAATAGTTTACTTGGTGAGGGATACATTTAATGTGATTAAATAGAGAATTCGGGTGAGTTGAAACCCTTTCACTCCAAGAATAGGCTAGTGTTGTTTTTGAAATAAGTCTTCAGAGCACAGTAAATTTGAAAGACTTCTCTGCTCTTCAGAATAACTTTGTAATTTTTTCCTTATCTGTGGCCATTTTTGTTACTTGAAACCATTTTAGGTGATTGAATATTATGATTCTCATTATAAAGAGTTTAGAAAGCAGTCTTAATAACATCCAGAAGGACTGTCATGCGTGCAGGACTTTCTGCCAACTTTAATATCACATAAAGTGTTGTAACAATCTCAAATATTTCAGAATTTATTAATTTGGTGTTAGGAAGTATGAAAACAATGCTGCTACATATGACATCTCCCTTCAGAGACAATGATTAGAGCAATGGATTTATCACCCTTTATTATTCTTTAAAGTAAGAAGGCATATATTTACTGTCCTCATGAGTGACAAAGCTGTTGCGTCCCTGTGGATGCTCACTGTCAGCACAGTGTATCAGTGGCACATGGAGATATTGCTGCAGCTTCTCTAAGCAGTAGTCTCTACTTATTGTCCCACATGCCTAAGCACAGTCCATCTCCAGCAGACCTAATCCACTCATCCCAGAGTTGTACTACTCTTGTCAACCTAGGATCCCTCAGAGTTTATTACTATCAGTCTATTGCCTCTCCTACTCCAGTACAGATGTCATCTTTCTGTCTCTCAGAGTCTAGTATCCATGCCAGCTTAATGATCCTCAGAATCTAGTATGCATATCAGCTTAGTCTCTCAGATTCTAGTACCCGTGTCAACCTAGTATCTCTTAAGGCCTAGTGTGCAGGTCAGCTTACTGTCTCTCAGGACCCATAAGTCTCAGGACTTTAGGACCCATGCAAGCTTAGTTTCTCTTCATGTCTAATACCTATGGCAATCTAGTATCTCTCAGAGCCTAGGGGCCATGTCAGCATGGAGACCCTTGGTCTCTGATATCCATGCAGGTCTAGTATCCATATAGGACTAGTGTCCATGTGGGCCTAGAATTCATGAGGTTTTAGTTGACAGAAAGTGATAGAGTGATTAAGAACTCTGAAATCAAGACCTCAAAAAGTTAGAAACCAACAACCCAATTAAAAAAATGGGGTACAGAATTAAACAGAGAATTCTAAACAGAGGAATCTCGAATAATCAAGAAACACCCAAAGACATGTTCAAGGTACTTAGTTATCAGGGAAATACAAATCCAAACCACTCTGAACTTCCATCTTATACCAGTCAGATGGCTGAGATAAAAACCTCAAGCTATAGTACATGCTGGCAAGGATGTGGGGCAGGGGCCACACTCCTCTGTTGCTGGAGGAAATGGCAACTTGTACGACCACTTTGGAAATAAATTTGGCAATTTCTCAGAAAATTTGAAATAGTTCTACCTCAAGATCCAGCTGTACCACTTTTATATACCCAAGAGATGCTTCAACATGCCAGAAAGACACTTGCTGAACTGTATTCATAGCAGCTTTATTCACCATAGCCAGAATCTGGAAAGAACGTAGAGGTTCCTCAACTGAGAAATGGATAAAGAAAAGATGGTACATCTACACAACGAAATACTATTCGGCTATTTAAAACAGAGACATCATATTTTTTTTTTTCAGGTAAATGGACAGGACTTGAGAATATCACCCTGAGTGCGGTAGCATGGATGATACTAACTTATAACTAAATATTATCCATAAAATCAAGGATATCCACACTATATTGCATAGACCCAAAGAAGCTAAACAAGAAAGAAGGTCCAAGTGAGGATGCTTGAATCACACTTAAAAGTGGGAATAGAATGGTCATAGGAGGCAGACAGAGGGAGGGAAATGGGTGAGAGAGGGAATAGTGAGAGGAATGGGGACGTTCAGGATCAGGGCTTGGCCGAGATAGGAGAGATGGCTAGATGGCCCTGAGAATGAATGGAAATCTCCAACTGAAGCAGGTGGGGAGCATCTTGAGGATATGCCACAGACCTGGGTTAGGGAGGAGTTTGAGAATCAATGAGGGTGACCTTAGTTGTGAATAGTCCCAGCACTGGGAATATGGAACCTGAGAAATTCACGTCCTGTTGCCAGGCAGGAACCCTACTAGATTGGTAGGAACAACAACCCAATCAACCATCAAACCTTTGACCCCAAATTTATCCTGTCTACAAAAATGCAGGGACCGGGGATGGGACTGAGAATGAGGGAACGGCCAAACAATGACACCCCAACTAGAGACCCATCCCATGGGCAAGCACCAATCCCTGACACTGTTAATGATACTCTGTTATGCTTGCAGACAGGAGTGCTCTGAGAGGCCCCACCCTGCGGCAGACTCA
Source organism: Mus minutoides (assembly GCA_902729485.2). Classification (NCBI taxonomy): domain Eukaryota; kingdom Metazoa; phylum Chordata; class Mammalia; order Rodentia; family Muridae; genus Mus; species Mus minutoides. The sequence continues at coordinate 14,713 of LR751316.1, read as the reverse complement.
GAGGGATATAACATCCAGAGCCAAACAGTGGTTGGAGCTTGGGGACGCTCATAGAGGAATTGGGGGAAGGACTGTGGGCCCTAAAGGGACTAGGAACTCCATAGGAAGACAAAGTCAATTAACCTTGCCACTTGGGGCTTTCAGAGACTGAACCCGTGTATAATAAAGATTATACACAGGTTGGAACTAGCCCCTCTCCCCTGCCTCCCCTGAACATATGTAGCAGATGTGCAGCTTGGTCTTCATGTCGATCCCAAACAACTGGAGCAGGGGTTATCCCAAACACTTTAGACTCTCTGTAGGAAATGTTCTTCTAGCTGGGCTGTCTTGCCTAGCCCTGCAGAGAGCTGATGTGCTGAGAGTAGAGGGGTATACCCAAGGAAAACCTCCATCCTCCATGAGAAGGGGAGAAGGAATGGGGGAAGGATTGTGGGAAGGGGTGAATGGGAGAGGGGCCAGTGAACAGGATGTAAAGTGAATGTAAAAAAAATGATAAAAGATAAAGAACTCCAACTATGGACTGACTAGATGGCTCAGCAGATAAGAGCACTGACTGCTTCTAAAGGTCCTGAATTCAAATCCCAGCAACCACATGGTGGTTCACAACCATCTGTAATGAGGTTTGATGCCATATTCTAGCATGTCAGAAGACAGCTACAGTGTTCTTATGTATAATAATAAATACTTCTTTGGACCAGAGCAAACAGGGACTAAGCGAGTAGGGTTGACCGGAGCAAGCAGAGGTCTTAAAATTCAATTCCCAAAAACCACATGAAGGCTCACAACCATCTGTACAGCTACACTGTACTCACATACATAAAATAAATAAATCTAAAAAAATTTCCAAATATAAGGTTGTGTTCTATCATTTTCAATTTATGTTAATTTAGACAATTTGAATATATATTTGACCTCTGCTTTTCATTTACAAAAGGAGAATGACTGACTGAATTCACAAAATCTTGAATATAATTCTGTCCAAGTAATATCTGTTAATGACTATAAGTAACAACAATCATTTTGATGAAAAGGAACTGTGCTTGAGTGGTCATCAGCTGCTTAAGGAAATATTACTAGGTATTATAATTATTCCATGTATAGAACTTCTCATCCGGTAAACCTTCTGTGCTCTTACAGGACTTTATGGCTGACTCATTTGTTGCTGACAATTTAGTCTATATTAAAGTGGGGGTGCTGTCTTTGGTTTTTGTCATCGGTTCATTTTCTGTCTGAAGTGACACTACTCACCTCTTTGGCAGACAATGCCTTATATCCTTGCCTTAACTCACACAACTCTAGAAAGCTAGACCGTCACCAATTCAACACTGAGTGACTCTTGAGTGTCAGAATCTTAAATGCTATTTATAGCTACACCCATGTTGAAATAAGCACCACAGCTTTGATATTAATATTTATCCATAGTTATTTGGTCACTAAGTTTTAATGTACTCTCTTAATCCTGAACAACTTACAAGGTCTGACAAAAATTGAATTCAGACCAAAAGCCTGAAATAAACAGCTTAGTCTTTGTGTATATCTCTTAGTAGTATATTTTATTTTTCATATATTCTATGAAAAACTGTAAACCCATATTCCTGGTCAAGTTTGTTTACTTTCCTGTAGTTTATTAAGTTCGTCATCAATGTCAAAACATAGAGTAGATTATTACCAAGCAAGGTTTGCCAAAATCCCTTAGAAATTGGAGGATGAAGCCTGATTGACCTATATCTTCATTCTACCAAAATCAGAGCTAAGAGGAGAAACATGGAGCCAAGAAAATAGTTGAATAGCAGGTTTGGAGAAAGGTTAGAAAAATAAGTTCCTGGACTTGGAGAGCTGTCTCAGCAGGTAAGAGCATTCAGCTCATGCAGCGTGCTGGGGTTTGACTCCCAGCATCCATATCAGGGGAGCTGTATATTAAAAGTCTACAACTCAAGCTCCAGAAGGATATGATGTTTCTGGCCACCTGCACTTTCAATGCACATTTCAATGCACATTGAATCAATGTACATGGAGATTTAATTTAAAGAATAAAAAAGTGAAAATAGAAATAAAAGTATCTGGAAGGCAGTTTGAACTCCTTCCATATTTCAAGAATTAGTGCAATATTTACAAGAATATTCCCTTTTCTTTGGTCAGTGTACACCAATTTGTAAATTGTTAATTGCTATTGATAATTGGCCATTTTTCTAATTTTGTTTACTTCTTAGTTTACTATTTTAAAGTCTCTTTAAGAGAATAACTTTGAAAACATTATAACTAATGAAATACCAGGTTCTTCCCATTTTGATTTTTTATATAAGATGTGTTCTTGGACTATGTACTTTTTTCTAGTACTTGGAATATGGTCTCTGTCTTAGTCAGGGTTTCTATTCCTGCACAAACATGAACAAGAAGCAAGTTGGGGAGGAAAGGGTTTATTTGGCTTACACTTCCACATTGCTGTTCATTACTGAAGGAAGTCAGAACTGGAACTCAAGCAGGTCAGGAAGCAGGAGCTGATGCAGAAGCCATGGAGGAATGTTCTTTACTGGCTTGCTTCCCCTGGCTTGCTCAGCCTTCTCTCTTATAGAACCTAAAACTACCATCCCAAAGATGGTTCCACCCACAAGGGGCCTTTCCCCCTTGATCACTAATTAAGAAGATGCCTTACAGTTGGATCTCATAGAGGCATTTCCTCAACTGAAGCTCCTTTCTCTGTGATAACTCCAGCTGTGTCAAGTTGACACAAATCTATCCAGTACAATTGACCCCTTGTCAACTTGACACACAAACACATCACTAGTGTCAACCCTTAGTTCTTACACATCCCCAAGATCTTAATAAAGTCCCACAGTCTTTACATATTAAAAATTCAATCCCTTTAAAATATTCAGTATCTTTTGAAATACAAAGTACTTTAAAATTCAAAGTCTCTTACCTGTGGGCTTCACTAAAAAACTTACTTCAGTAGGGAAAAATACCAGGGCACAGTCACAATCAAAAGCAAAATCAATCTCCAACCATCCGATGTCTGGGATCCAACTCACAATCTTCTGGGCTCCTCCAAGAGCTTGGGTCACTTCTCCAGCCATGCCCTTTGTAGCACACATGTTGTCCTCTAGGCTCCAGATGCCTGTACTCCATTGCTGCTGCTGTTTTTTGTGGTCATCTCATGGTACTGGCATCTCCTAAACATTGCTGTCTTCTGCTGTAACTAGGCTTCACCAACAGCTTCTCATAGGCTCTCCTCATGGTGCAAAGCCTCAACTCCTTTGAATGACCCCTTCAGTCCTGGGCCATCAACTGCAACTGAGGCTGCACCTTCATCAATGGCCTTCCATGGCCTCTCACAGTGCTTCCGTGGCCTCAGCTGCTCTGCATGACCCCTTCATGCCTTCAAAACCAGTACCACCTGGGTGACCCTTACATATTACCAAGTCTCACTTCAGCAGGAGTACAACCTTGGCTATCTCAGGAACACAGCCTCTTTGAGCTTTCAGAAAACACTTCCCAGAAGATGTCACCTCAACGATGCTGGTCTCTTCTTAATCACCACTAATTTCTTAGCTCCAGCTAACCAGCCTCAATAGTCCTAGTATGCAAAGTTTTTGCTTTAGAGGTTCTGGTACCTTGTTAATCACAGCTGAATCTTCAGCCCCAGCTAACCAGAACCACAGCATCTTCCCAATCAAAATAGTAATGGCCCTGAAAAGAGTCTTTAATTTTTCCCTTGAAATTTCACAAGCCAGAACCCCATCTTCTGCAATGTTCTCAACATTATCTTTTAAGCTCCTACACAACATCTAACAGAGCTCTTAACAAGGAATGGATCTTCAAGCCCCAAGTTCAAAAGTCCTTCCACAGTCCTCCCCAAAACCTGGTCAGGTTGTCACAGGAATACCCCACTCTGCTGGTACCAATTTGTCTTAGTCAGTGTTTCTATTCCTGGACAAACATCATGACCAAGAAGCACTTGGGGAGGAAAGGGTTTATTTGGCTTACACTTCCATACAGCTGTTCATCACCAAGGAAGTCAGGACTGGAACTCAAGCAGGTCAGGAAGCAGGAGCTGATGCAGAAGCGTGGAGGGATGTTCCTTACTGGCTTGCTTCCCCTGGCTTGCTCAGCCTGCTCTCTTATAGAACCCCAAACTACCAACCCAGAGATGGTCCCACCCATAAGGGGCCTTTCCCCCTTGATCACTAATTGAAAAGATGCCTTACAGTTGGATCTCATAGAGGTACTTCCTCAACTGAAGCTCCTTTCTCTGTGATAACTCCAGCTGTGTCAAGTTGACACAAAACTAGCCAGTACAGTCTCTAAATATTGTGATTGGGAAAAAAAGGATGACACATAATGATGGGGTTTTACATGAGTCTACTGTTGCTTGATGCCATGTATGGGATTCTGTAATAATGAGATTTTATGCCAGAAATATTTTATGTACACACCTAGTGAGTTTCTGCTACATCATGCATTCAGTCTTCCACAGATTCCCTGATCCCTAACCCCATGCCTTCATGGTCCTTTATGTAGTTTTAGAGATGTGCTGTTGCTTAACATTCACCCATTCTGGCAAAATAGTATTGAATTACAGTGACTTCTGCAGGTCCCATAGATTCATGCAATTCACATGGATTCATGCAGCTCATTCCTTTTTAATCTTCTCTAATACGGAGTACAAATCAGGGACAAATTGCAGAGACTAAGAAACTTGTGGCTGGGATTTGGAGTTGGAACTGCTACATATGACATATTATTTCTCTACCTATTAGTCAGCTCTGTGACTCAGGTTACTCTTCAATGACTGATCAATGCTGAGGCAAGGCAATTGTATTTACCCTGCTAGAAGGAAAGCTACAGGTGGTTGACAGCTGCCTTAAATGGGAGAATTAGATGTTCCCATGGATAAAGTCTTTCATAGAATAGGCAGTAAAATTTCCAGTGGTAACATGGATAAATGCATATCACAGAAAGGATAGTTTACACATTCAAGTGTGCATACAGTTATATGTATGCATGTATGTGTGTGTGTGTGTGTCCGTATACTTAACTATAATCATTAAAGAGGAGGTCATGAATTGTGTGTACAAAATGTTGGAAGGGAAAGAGAGTGGAAAGAAGGATGAGGTCATGTGATTATGTGGTTCATTGCTGCCAGCCATTGGACTGAGCACGGGGACCCCAATGGAGGAGTTACAGGAAAGACTGAAGGAGCTAAATTGGTTTTCAATCCCATAGGAAGAACAACAATATCAAACAACTAGACTCCCCCCCCCCACCAGAGCTCCCAGGGACAGAGCCATCAACCAAAAAGTACACATGGAGGGAGGGACCCATGGCTCCAGCTGCATATGTGCCAGGAGGGGAGGCCTTGGGTCCTGTGCAGGCTAGATGCCCCAGCATAGGGGATACTAGGACAGTGAGGAGGGAGTGGATGGGTTGATGAGAGAACACCCTCATAAAAGTAAGTGGAAGTGGGGATGGGATAGGAGGTTTGTGGAGGGGAAACCTGGAAGTGGGATCACATTTGAAATGTAAATAAATAAAATAGCCAATAAATTTTTTTTAAAGAAAGAACTATTCAAATGAAGGAAACAAATTATTAAAGAGATTCCTAACAATGAGTCATTGGTTTGGAATTCTGAGGGGGAACTTATGGGCACCTGCAGAGAAAACTGCATGTATCAGACCAGTCTGTTTTACAATAGTAATGTTTACAGTATTAGTGTTTATAGTTAAAACTAGTAATAAAAGCTGCTTATCTTACTGATTTAAAATTTGTGGTGTGGGGTTCTGTGTGTGTGTGTGTGCATGTTTGTGTATATGACTATTCATTCATATGATCAGAATTTGATATTATGTTTTTCTTTATATGGCTTTTAACTTTATTTTCTGAACACAGTCTGTCAGTGAACTGGGATATCAACAGTTGGATATACTGGCGAGTCAGCAAACTTCTGGGATTCTCCTGTCTCTGTTTCCCAGTGCTAGGTTGCACATAGGTAGACCAGCATGGGTGGCTTTTTAATAAAAAAAAAAAATGGTTTGAGCCTCTGAACTTGGGTCCTCAGGTTTGCTCAGCAAGCACTTTGCCTCCTAATTTATGTCTCCAGTCTATATTACTGATTTGTAAAGTAATGGGTTTAGGAACTCTTGACAAAATCTTATAGTCATCCAATACAATTGAAGTACATATTATTTTTAATTTAAATATAAGGCCAAATTGATTTTTTTCAGGAAACCATACTCAGTAAAGTTAGATACATTTTAAATGATGCAAGAACTTAAAGATATTTTGTATATACCATGAAGAAGGGAAGATACCTAGTCATACAATAGGCACTATAAACCAATTTATGAAAAAATGGTAGTAAAAAGACACATAATTATGAAATAAATTTCTGGTGTTATTATCTGACTATTATCTATTTTTAATGCACGTCTCTTGGTTTACTGACTTGACAGCCACTTTTGGCTATATGATGTACTGAAGAAATACTTAAAGAAAAGGGCTGTCTGAGATTCTATCTTACACCTGTCAGTATGCTTAAGAAAAAAATCTCATGTGACAGCACATGCTAGTGAGGATGTGGAGCAAAGGTAACTCTTCTCCATTGCTGGTGAGAGTGCAAACTAGTACAGTCACTCTGGAATTTAATTTGGTGGTTTCTCAATAAATTGGGAATAGTTCCCAAAATCCAGCATATACCTGGCCATATACCACAAAATTGCCCCAGTAGATCAGAAGACACTTGCTCAAATATGTTCATAGCAACTTTATTCATAATTTAAAAAAACTGTAAATAACCTAGATGTCCCTCAACTGAAGAATGGATAAAGAAAAATACTGTACATTCTCTCAGTGGAATACTACTCAGCTATTAAAAAGAAGGACATTGTGAAATTTGCAGGCAAATGGATGGAACTAGAAAATATCTATCTCAGTGAGGTAACCAAGACCTAGAAACAAAATGGTATGAACTCATTTATAACTGAACATTACCCACAAAGTACAGGATAAGTCCACAGACCCAAAGAAACTAAGATATAAGGAGGGCCCAAGAGAAGATGCATGAATCTCACTTAGAAGGGGATATAAAATAGTCATCAGACATGGGTGAAGAAAGGGAAGTGAGTGAGAAAGGGGTTGAAGGATGGGGATCAGGTACAGGGTGTGTGGTGGGAGAGGGCTTGATGTGAGAATGGAAATCTCTGGAGGCATCTCTGTAGCTTGATGGAGACTTGGGACAGGGGAGGCTCTCTGGGGGTTCTATAATGGTGACCCTAGCTGAGATTCATACCAACAGAGGTTATGGAAACTGATATGTCCACCTTCTGTGTCCAGGCTAGAATTCCATTGGAGGAAGGGATACATCACCCCATCCACTAAACCTTCAACCCAAAATCTGTCCTGCTTATAAGATGTGCAGGGAAACAGATGGAGGGAAAAGCCAACCACTGCCCTGAGACACATCCCAGTTAAGGAAGCCAACTCCTGACATTATCATTGAAACACTAGTGTGCTTGCAGACAGGAACCTAGCATAACTGTCTCCTGAGACACTTCACCCAACAGTGCATGGAAACAGATGCAGAGAGCTGCAGACAAACATCAGGCAGAACTCCTGTGTCTGAGTGAGCCAGAGGTGTCAAGGACACCATAAGAAGGCTTACAGAGTCAACTCACCTGGGCCCATGGGGGCTCATAGAGACTGAAGAGCCAACCAAGGAGCATACAGTGGCTGGACCTAGAGCCCCTACATATTTGTAGTAGATGTGCAGCTTGGTCTTCATATTGCTCCCCTAACAATTGAGTGGAGGCTGACTCTGACCTTTTTTTTTTTTTTTTTTTTTTTTTTTTTTTTTTTTTTTTTTTTTTTTTTTTTTTTTTTTTTTTTTTTTTTTTTTTTTTTTTTTTTTTTTTTTTTTTTTTTTTTTTTTTTTTTTTTTTTCCAGTCATTGGATCCTCTTCCTCTAACTGGACTACCTGCTTGAGCTTCAGCAGGAGAGGACGTGCTTAGTCCTGCTGGGACTGGATGTTCCTGAGCAGGGTTTGATACCTAATGTGGGTTTTCCCTTTTATGAAGAGAAGGGGAATAGGGGAAGAAATTTGTAGGTATTGGATTGAAAGGAGAAGAAGGAGGGGGCTGTGATGAGGATGTAAAGTAAGTAAATAATTAATGAAAAAGGAGTTGGGTGTCGCTTTCTCTTTCTGGTCCTGATCTATTCTCACCTTGATGCTTTTGTTAGTCCCTGGTTTTGCAGTCATGAAAATAAACATGGCCCAGAAAGTCATTTGCTTCCCTCTGGCATAGGAATCAATTTCTTACCACAAATAATTAATTCCAGAGATAATGATCTTTTAAGTGAAAAGTTTTATTACTTTATTACTTTAATAATTCCAGTTTGGGTTCAAGTGACCCCATAGTTATGTGACTAAAATGAGTGTAACATGTGGCAAGGAAAAGGTACAGGTAGAAAACCAGAACTATTTATATATGCAACAGCATAAAAATAAAGACTAGCTCAGGGTCTTATAATCAGATTGAGGGCAGAAAACCATGATCAATGGACTTCTCTTTAAACTTTTATCATAGTTAGGGTATCTACTGCTATGAAGAGATACCATGAACATGGCAACTCTTATAAAGGAAAACATTTAATTGGGGCAGGCTTACAGTTTCCGAGGTTTATCCCATTAACATCATGGATGGAAACATGACAGCGTGCAGGCAGACATGGTGTTGGAGAAGGAGCTGAGAATCCTACATCTTGATCTACAAGCAGCAGAAGTGAAAAGGACAGTAAGCCTAGCTTGAGCACCTGAGACACTTCCATCAAAAATGGCCAAACCTACCTCAATGAGGTCATACCTCCTTATAGTGCCACTCACTGTGGGAAAGTCATTCAAAAAATGAGACTACAGGGCCATTCCTATACAAACCACTAAACCCTCCCTTACAAGAGCTTCTCCAACTGAAACCATACCACCCTGGAGCCATACCTTTAACAGTTGGGGGACACATTGAAAAGACAGCACTGTGCATACTTGTTTGAAGAAGAATAAATTCTAAAAGGTGGTGGCAGAGAAGCAGATTTCTAGACATTTCCAGGTGGATTAGGTCTAGAAAATTCTAACATTATATCATGACAACTATGTAGGAACTTCAAAGAAATTTCTCTGCTATTTAACAAGTCTTGACTATGGCCAGGACTATAAGACTCTAGCCTTGGCACTCAATGGGAAAGTCGAGAGGTTTACCTTTTGTTTTCTGACTTCACACTAGAGTAGTGAAAAAATACATATACATACACATATACATATACAATTGTATATATGTATTACCATTCATTCCATTATTCCAGTTTATTTACAATATGATATGTGATAAAAAAATCTTACTAGCTAATATCTATAACACCAATCATTATTCTGTTATATTATTTTAATACTAAGTGAAAGAAAATGATTATTTTTCAATATTAGACATTTGGTAAGTTGATGTAGGATACACCTATCTAATAAATACTAGTCTTTATACCAAAAGGTTAGTCTAGTTTTATGCCTCTTTGGAGAAAATCCATTTTACAGTTGGTGGCAGTAAACACAGAAAACTTAAACTAGGTACAAACAGCATGTACATTTATTTTTATAATTTGGACAACTATATGAATTCTAAGAAACCTCCCCACAATGATTCATTTGAGAATATTGAGTTTTAAATGGAATTGAGTTTAGATTTAAATTATATATTTGTTAACATTTATTTTGGATTATAAATGTCTGTTATAATGCTACTAGCTAATTACAGTACTTAAAGTACCCTTTAGATAAAATAAGAAAAAATAGACAATAGTAGCCTTTTCTCCTTCTTCTAAGTTTACATTAGTTTCAATACAAATTTGGATGCTGGACATTTGCTCATGCATTATTACTGTATAATCAATAAATCCTGTATATTTAAGGTATATAGTATTATGTCTTAATATTCTTGTCTATGATGATTTTATCACCAAAATAGAGTTCAATAATATGTGCACTGATGTGTGTGTGTGTGTGTGTGTGTGTGTGTGCTGAAAATCATTGGGAGTTAATTTATTTTCCTATTTCCAGTTGCAAGGTGATAGTATTTATTTAAAGATACCAGGCATATGTTTGATTTTCTAAAAGAATGATATTGCTTGACTGGACATTTGTAACCTATTTCTGCCACTCCTTATCTCTTGAAAGCCACCATTTAACTCTATGTCTAAGAGGTCAGCTTTTAAAAGATTCTACATATAAGAGAAAGTATATGGTATGTATTGGTGAGTGGCTTATTTAGTTTAGTATGATGTTCTCCTGTAGATGAATTTTAATCCTTAAACATGACAGCTCTGTCAAGGAATCACAGCCAGCAACATTCTAGGTCCATGGGACCTGCGTGAAATGCAGACACACCCGGGATTACAGTAAAATCTGGCTGGAATGCAGACATGCCCTTAGTGCACACCTTTAATCCAAAACGATGAAGGTAAAGTTAATTTGTAGAAGCACCATGTTTAAAATTGATGTGTAATTGAGGGGCAGACAAAGGGATAAATCAGAGAAAGATTTGACAGAATGCATCACAGATAGGATATCCAAGCTCTCACAAGGACAGGAATAAGAGGCTACTTAAGAGCAGCACATAGTGTGTCAGGCTTGGATTGAAGTTCAGTGAGTCCAGTTCAGTTGAGTGCAGTTCACTGCACTTTGGTGAATTTAAGTTGAAGGAAATAGAGTTCAGTCGAGTTCATGCAGTTCCTTTCAGTTGCATTCAGTCCCTGCAGTTCGAGTTTGTAGAATTCAGAGGCAGTTTTTCAAAGCAGAGCAATTCAGTGAAAAGCCTAAAGAAGCCAGTTTGATTCAGTCAGATTGGAGAGGAGTTGGATCAGTCAGCCAGAGTTCAGAAAGAACTAGAAAGAGTGAGCATATTCAGCCATAAGCCTCTGTGAAAACAATTACACTTGGTGAATGAAAAATACTTCTACATTCTCTAAGTTCATTCTTCTTGCCAGTGGAGGGATATTTTACTTTTACAAAATTATTAGTAACATTTACAGGGGTTTTCTATGTTTCGGCTTTTATGACAGTTAAAACAGAGTTTATTGCTGTAGATTTATATTATAAAATAGGATGTATAAATCCTCATTTTTGTTCTCTTTGTTTAATACTAATTTGGTAATCCAGAACCATTTCGTGTTATAACCAAATTTGAGTATTATGGAAAAAGAGTAAATTATGCAAAATCAGTAAATTATTTTAAAGACATATATTTTAGCAATATTAAAATTTCAAATTCATAAGCATGGAATTATCTTTCCATTTGGCTGTGTCTACTTTAGTATTTTTAACCTAAGTTTTTGAATTTTCAGAATAGAAATATTTTATATCAATGTTAAATTTACTCAAAATTTTATTCCTTTTGATTCTTTTATAAATGAAATACTTTCCCAGTTTGCATTTTGAAATACTTTCAACTTGTGTATAGAAAGGCAAGTGAGTTTTATATATTTTTTCTATCATAAAGGTTTTCAAAATGCAATTATGTTAAATTTTTTTATTCTTTAGTTTGATTGGAGTCTAATCTTTTCTTTAAGATTTTGAAATATAAAATAAGAGTGATTTTAATTGAAATATTGGGTACAGTTTTCTTGCATATATTTCCTGTTTTAAACATCCTGTGATTTGTCAGAGAAAAATGGTAGGAGTAGGTATCCCTCTCTTCCAGATCTTTGCTTGAAATTTCCCTATTCCCTACATCAACAGGGCACTATGAGGGTGAATATGGAATCCACTGTATTCAGGTGTCGCCCTCTGCTACAAAACATTAGCAAAATGTTTAATATTAGATATTCTTTGTTCAAATTAAAATAGTCTCATTATTTTTACATTTTGTGTTGTTTACTGAAGTGTCACACTAGTAGATTCATGTGTAAACAAATGTCTCAATTCCCATGTACAAATGCTGACGGGAGATGATCATTAACTAAGACACATCTGCAAATAAATTATAATATTGTTTAGCAACAATGGGTACCAATTCATTTTACCTAAATAGATCTTTGTAGATGTCATTCTAGGAAACATTCTTAGTGCTCATCTTGAAAAGTGAAAAATGAGAAAACTATAATGTTTTTGATTAAGTGCTTTAAAATTATTATTATTATTATTATTATTATTATTATTATTATATGATAAATAGGTAAAAATAAAGCCTAGAAATTTATTAATGTAATAAGAAACTGTTAATATAAATATCTTATGAAGTTGGTGAAAAAGGAATAAGAAAATGAGAAATGCTGATTAAACTGGGTATTATCATGACTAAGCTTGGAATATATGAAACAGCTTTTCAGAAATATATTATTTTTGAAAAATACTGAATAGTATTAATAGCTAATATTGGATGTATCTTACATGCATGTATGAAATGTTAGGAGTTTGAAAAAAAAATCCTATTACAGAGAAAGAGCTGGAATTGAAACTTGAGTTAATTTGTTTTTAATATTTGTTTTGATAACCTCATACAATTGTCCTGGGAGAAAGGGAATCTAGCAGAGCAGAATAGACAGAAACTCATGGTCTTTAAAATATTCATAACGCATTACAAGTTACATTGCCTGTTCACCATTTATACTATCAGTCATTTTAATTTGTTATCAAGAATGTAGATATCATAAAGTTAATTGTGAAACTATATATAATTATAGCCTTGCTTTAATATGTTAATATAATTAAAGCAAACCCATTAAAGATTAGAATTATGGACTACTAAAATATACTCTCTAACTTAACTTACATATTTTACCTCTTCCTGTTTACTGTTGTTTTAATTGTTCCTTCAAGTAGTGCTTGCTATCCTGACGTTATTACTGTAAAATCACATAATTATGTAAATGTGTAACTGCAATAAAATAGTGAGTTTGAATTCAGCATTGCATGCAAGCCACATGCTATTTTGTTAATCAAATGCCATAAAATATTAAATATATTTTGACTTACTTGTCAATATTAGTGGTTCCCAACCTGTGTATCTAGATCCCTTTGGGCATCATATATCAGAAATCCTGTATAGCAGATATTTATATTACTATTCACAACATACTATTCATAGCAATAACAAAATTACATTTATGAACTTGGGGGTCATGACAACATGAGGAACTATATTATAGTGTCCCAGCATTAGGAAGGTTGAGAACTACTGATATATATTATGTTTTTAGCAATCTTCATGAAGAAAAATACAAAATTAAAGCTTTCTTGATTTCCTGTGTCATTTTAAACAATAGTTTTGCACGTAAGTTTTAGGGACCTCAGCTGATATATTGTAAACTCTTCATTGAATAATTTCATTATGGCTTAGAAATGATTAGGAAAGAATTGAGTGGAAGCAGAAGTCCATTAAGTTTATATGACAGAAGGTCGAGAGAGGAAGACCTTACATAAAAATATTTATTAGTGTTTACGTCATTTTACAAAATATCAACATGAAATTTCTTATCAAATGTGAAATTAAAATTAACTATGTAAATACTTAACAATTTCCATCAGATGGTATGGAAGACGTGCCATAATGTTCCCCTGGAGGGTTTTATACTACTCCAAAGTAAGTGACCTTTGACATAAAAAGACAGGAGAGCAGAGATTATAAAAATAATTCTGAAAGTATTTATGCATCCACAAACAGAACCTATCTTCAGTTAGTTAATTAAAATCACTACTCCACAAGACACAATTTGGTTCTAACATCATCCAGGCAAGACAAAGATATCAAAGCTTTCCAGCAAGTCTTTGTGTTGGGGGGGGGGACCAAGAGAGAAATATTTGGGAATTTTCTTCTTGTTCATACTTCAAAGGACAGAAAATATTACTTTGTAATATTATAAAAATAGCTAATAACATATTTTCCATGATGACGAAATTTCTTCCATACACCCTTTTGTTCTTTGGCTCTGATGATGGTCTTATACTACTTATCAAGATGTTCTGATGTGAAATCATCTCTGTACATTTCATTGTTTGAGCAAGCTTTCATTCTCAATCTAAGATAAGTCAATTTCTGCACACACACACTCCCCCCATATGCACAGTTTCACTTGTCTTTAGAATGAGTCATTTACTTGCAAACATTAACAATAAGTACTATGGCTGGATTATTTTGGTGATCAATATTGTTGGAACATAAGCAGTTAAAGGCCCATATATCATATGGATTTTGGCCATACCCAATTCCTTTATCCTGTGAAAACACTCAGAAATTTCACTGTCATTCCAGTTCTTTGCTGATGAGAGAGGAAATAAAGTCCCTTCTTATTAGACTGTATTTTCAGTTTCTTCTTTTTCACAAAGGAATGCAATATTGAGGTTCTTGGTTTTCAGAATGTGTCTGATGATATCTTACATATTTCAGTAGTTTTAATTTTTCATTAGACATTTTTTCAAAGCTCTCCTTTTATGCTCTCAAATGCCAATGTGCGTCTTTAAATTCAAAAAAACATTTTTTGGGCCGCGCCATCTTTCCTCTGAGCCCAGCGGACACAGCTAGGGACACCCCAGGACTTTAAGATCGCATTGGGGTTACGCGTGAGTGCAGAGGTGGTTTTGGGAGCAGCGGGTCAGCAGTTCACTCCAGGGGCAGGAACTGAGAACTCCGCCCCACCGGAGGCTGGGCCTCCCCCAGCCAGAACCGCGCCGCCGCGCC
>LR753923.1:90881-114521 GCA_902729485.2 Mus minutoides | reverse complement strand
TATCCTAGGTTTTTTGTTATTCCAGATGAACTTGCAAAAAACCCTTTCTAACTCTGAAGAATTGAGTTGGAATTTTGATGGGGATTGTATCGAATCTGTACATTGCTTTAGGCAATATAGCCATTTTTACTATATTGATCTTGCCAATCCAAGAGCATGGGAGATCTTTCAATCTTCTGAGATCTTCTTCAATTTCTTTCTTCAGAGATTTGAAGTTCTTATCATAGAGATCTTTCACTTCCTTAGAGTCGCACCAAGATATTTATATTGTTTGTGACCATTGTGAAGGGTGTTGTTTCCCAAATTTCTTTCTCAGCCAATTTATCCTTTGTATAGAAAAGGGCTATTGAATTTTTAGACTTAATTTTATATCCAACTACTTCACTGAAGCTGTTTATCAGGTTTAGGAGTTCTGGCGTGGATGTGGAGAGAGAGGAACACTACTCCATTGTTGGTGGGATTGCAAACTTGTAGAACCACTCTGGAAATCAGTATGGCGGTTCCTCAGAAAATTGGACATAGTACTTCCAGAGGATCCTCTCCTGGGCATATATCCAGAAGATGTTCCAACTGTTAATAAGGACACACGATCCATGATGTTCATAGCAGGCTTATTTATAATAGCCAGAAGCTGGAAAGAACCCAGGTATCCCTCAACAGAGGAATGGATACAGAAATTATGGTACATTTACACAATGGAATACTACACAGCTATTAAAAACAATGAATTTATGAAATTCCTAGGCAAATGTATGGATCTGGAGGATATCATCCTGAGTGAGATAACCCAATCACAAGAGAACTCACATAACATTTACTGACTTATAAGTGGATATTAGCCCATAAACATAGATAACCCAAGATACAATTTGGTAAACACATTAAAATCATGAAGAATAAAGATCAAAGGGTGGACACTTCGCCCCTTCCTAGAGTTAGGAACAAAGCACACATTGAAGGAGTTATAGAGATCAAGTGTGGAGCTGAAACAAAAGAATGGACCAGCCAGTGACTGCTGCAGCCAAGGATCCATCCCATAATCAGCCACCAAACACAGACACTATGGCCTACTCCACCAAGATAGGGCCCTGATATAGCTGTCTCCTGTGAGGCTATACCAGTGCCTAGCAAACACAGAAGTGGATGTTCACAGTCAGCTATCAGATGGAACACAGGGTTCTCAAGGGAGCAGCTAGAGAAAATATCCAAAGAGCTGAAGGAATCTCCACCCCTATAGGTTGAAGAACAATATGAACTATCTAGTACCCCCAGAGCTCATGTCTCTAGCTGCATATGTAGCAGAAGATGGCTGAATTGGCCATCATTGAGAGAGGCCCTTTGGTCATGCAAACTTTATATGCCTCAGTACAGGGGAATGCCAGGGCCAATATGTGGGACTGGGTGGGTAGGGGAGCACGGCCGGTGATGAGGCTGATTATGGGATGGATACCTGGCAGCCTCAGTCACTGGTTGGTCCATCCTGTTGATTCAGCTTCACACATGATCTCTGTAACTCCTTCAATGTGTGCTTTGTTCTTAATTCTAGGAGGGGGGACGTGTCCACATTTTGATCTTCCTTCTTCTTGAGTTTCATGTGTTTAGTAAATTGTATCTTGGGTAGTCTAGGTTTCTGGGCTAATATCCACATATCAGTGAGTACATGTTATGTGAGTTCTTTTGTGATTGGGTTACCTCACTCAGGGTGATGCCCTCCAGATCCATTCATTTGCCTAGGAATTTCATATATTCATTGTTTTTAATAGCTGAGAAGTACTCCATTGTGTAAATGTACCCAATTTTTTGTATCCATTCCTCTGTTGAGGGACATCTGGGTCCTTTCCAGCTTCTGCCTATTATGAATAAGGCTGCTAAGAACATAGTGGAATATGTGTCCTTATTACAAGATGGAACATCTTCTGGAAATATGCCCAGTAGAGGTATTGCAGGATCTTCCAGTAGTACTATGTCCAATTTTCTGAGGAACCACGAAACTGATTTCCAGAGTGGTTGAACATGCTTGCAGTCCCACCAACAATGGAGGAGTGTTCCCCTTTCTCCACATCCATGCCAGCACCTGCTGTCACCTGAATTTTTGATCTTAGCCATTCTTACTGGTGTGAGGTGGAATTTCAGGGTTGTTTTGATTTGCATTTCCCTGATGATTAAGGATGTTGAACATTTTTTTATGTGCTTCTCGGCCATTCGGTATTCCTCAGTTGAGAATGCTTTGCTTAACTCTCTGCCCCACTTTTTAATGGGGATATTTGATTTTCTGGTGTCCACCTTCTAAGTTCTTTATATATATTGGATATCAGCCCCCTAAGTCAAAATATCTTAACAATCTTATTTGTCGTGTAGATGATTTATACTCTCTTCAACATATTTTAGGTTTTCTTTGGACCATTTAATCCTAGCCTGAGTGACTGTGACCCATTTCCCTATGTCCATCAGGTAGCCACCAAGACCACATACTTGTGCCATGGCTTGGTCTCCTTGATGCCTCATTTTAGATGGACTTGGGTAGGACTCGTCTTCTCAGAGGATGACTAAAATATTCGGTTTCTATCAGGCTTGAGAGAAGAAATGCAAAGACATGGAATCTGTTTAGCTTTTGTTAATATGATCCCAGAAGACATGCAGTTATACATGACAAGGGCTAAGATATATGATAAATAAATTATGGAATCAACAGCAAAGGTTATCCTTTATGGTGAAATGAACTCTATCCTAGAAGTCAGCTTTAGAAGGTGGGAAGATTTAGGTATAAGGGAAATATGGATCACAACCACACAATGAGATGTTATCACAAATAAAAAAGATTTCAGCCTTGATTCCTTTCATGGGACTGTCACTATTGCACACCACACAGGTGAAATTGTTAAATTTATGAATTTCATACAAAGAATGAACAGTGACAAATACCCAGGAAACATTTCTGAGTCTAGACTGGGATGGAATTATTTTAATTGTTCCATCTCTAAGGACAACAATAAAAAGGATCATATTACCTTCAACAACACATTGGAATGAACAGCACTGCACAAAAATGACATGGTCCTGAGTGAGGAAGGCTAAAATTTGTATAATGCTGTGTATGCTGTGGCCCACACCTACCATGAACATATTCTCAGATATATTATTCTCATCTCTCTAGTCTTTTCTTTTCTGTGCTCATTGCTCTTCCCTGGTTATCCTAATCAGGCCACATGCATCCTGCAGCAGACCACATTTGGAGTATTTTTCACAGTGGCTATTTCTACAGTGCTGGCTAAAACAATAACTGTGCTCATGGCTTTCAAGCTCACTACTCCAGGGAGAAGGATGAGAGAAATGCTGGCATCAGGGGCACCTAACTTGGTCATTCCCATTTGTACCCTAATCCAACTTGTTCTCTGTGGAATCTGGTTGGTAACATCTCCTCCCTTTCTTGACAGACATACACAATCTGAACATGGAAAGACCATCATTATTTGTAACAAAGGCTCAGTCATTGCCTTCCACTTTGTTCTGGGATACTTGGGCTCCTTGGCTCTGGGGAGCTTCACTGTGGCTTTCTTGGCTAGAAACCTTCCTGACAGATTCAATGAAGCCAAATTCCTCACATTCAGCATGCTGGTGTTCTGCAGTGTCTGGATCACCTTCCTCCCTGTTTGCCACAGCACCAGAGGAACACTCATGATTGTTGTGAAGGTTTTCTCCATCTTGGCTTCTAGTGAACCCTTCCTAGGATGCATCTTTCTCCCAAAATTTTGTGTTCTCTTAGTTAAACTAGATTCAAATTTTCTGCAGAAGTACAAATATTAAATGCTTTCTTAAATCTTTAGTAATTTTAAAATGTTAGATGGTACTCATCATATGTTTTTGCTTTGTCTTAACAAAAGTACCACTAAATCATACAAAAATTTTAAGTAATATACAAAGTTAGTACTTACAATGTAGGGCAGCACAGCACTGCTTAGTGTAATGTCAATTACTAATTTTTTTTGGAAAATGCTATCATTCATGTGTACATAAACCTAAACATTGACAATAGGCAATCTTAGTTGATGAAGTGCTGCTACCATTACTTTGACCTCTAGGTCTGTGTGTAAACCACATTCCTAATTAATATTTCATATAAGGTGACCCTACTGCTTTTGACAGTGCTTGTTCTTGGAGTTAAAAGAAAAAGGACTATAGAGAGCTCGGACATGAATCCAGTAATCAACATTATTCCATGTGCTCTCATTGAGTGTCTGTATCCAAGTTCTTGTCTTGACTTAATTCTATGAACTGTGACCAAGGTACATAGGGAAATAAGACTTTTCACATGTTTCCTTTGACTATGGTGTTTTCTTAGAGCAACAGAATCTAAAACATCAGCAATATGTTAAATTGATTTGGTTGAGATTTGGAATATTATAGATTACTGATGCAATATAAGGGAATGATTTGAAAAGAGAGACAAGATTGAATGTTAGTAGAGCGTGTAGCATAGTTACAGTGTTGCATGTTGTTGATGGCCATCACAGAGGTCTAAGAATTGGTAATAGCTTCATAATGTACTATGACAATATTCAGACTATCAGGTAACTTACTAAGAGGAATACAATATATGAAAAGGACTATGGGGTTCAGATTGTGCTTGCTGTATAAGGCTCTTGAACTTTATATGATAAAAACATTTTATTATGAAATGAATGTGTTTCATTCATGGAGAAAAATTGCTATTGAAAACATTCACACACAAGACCTATATCATGATGAGGTCAGTAAAATCTGTAAATATATTAAACACTCTAAATGAATGATTATATAAATGTTATCAAAAAAGAGTAACTAAGGATTATTTGGTTTAATATTACACATACAAAGACACACATACAAAGACAAACATTATTATTTCTGGACATCAGGTGTTGAAGGTCATTGTCATTTTTTCTCAAAGTATTGTTTGTTGCTTTTGCTTTTAACTGTTATTTTGTAGTTTATTTTTGATGGTATAATTTAATTGTTTTTTCTTTATATTTCCTGTCTCCAGAACACCACTTTTAGCCCCTCCATACACTACTAAAATGCCACAACCTCTTATTTCATTAAAGCTTACTGAATGCATGTATGTATTTGTACATACATATACATTTTGAAATATAAATTGCAGAGACCGTGGAAAGTTGCATGTATTATGTTCTGATGGCTCATATTTAGTACAAACTGTCCAATATTTGTTCCCTTCCCTGGCTATTATAACCTCCTCCATTCCCAGATATAAAGTCTCCTGTAAATGGCTGTGTAGGCTCGGAGCTTTGCAAGCTTTTTTTCCTTCCATGCTGCCATGCACAGTGCACTGATCCTTCTTCAGATCATATTTTGTGGGTCATATTGGTAAAACTTCATGGTCTACCTATGCTAGCTCTAGAAGATTTATATTCATAGCCAGTTTCCTCATACATTGACTCTCAAGATCTATCCCACCATCGTCTTTAGTTTTCCCTGAGCCACCACAACCACCACTAAGAACAAAACAGTATCTGATCATTAATCTCTCTCTCTCTTTTTTTTTATGTCTAAACTATAGATTTTATTATTTACTTTTTTCCAAAATTTTTTATTAGATATTTTCTTAATTTACATTTCAAATGCTATCCCGAAAGTTCCCGCTACCCTCCCCTTAACCTGCTCCCCTGCCCTCCCATTCCCACTTCTTGGCCCTGTATTGGGGCATATAAAGTTTGCAAGACCAAGGGGCCTCTCTTCCCAATGATGGCCAACTAGGCCATCTTCTGGTACATACACAACTAGAGACACGAGCTCTGGGGGTACTGGTTATTTCATATTGTTCTTCCACCTATAGGGTTGTAGAACCCTTCAGCTCCTTGGGTACCTTTACTAGCTCCTCCATTGAGAACCCTGTGTTCCATCTAATAGATAACTGTGAGCATCCACTTCTGTGTTTGCCAGGCACTGGCATATCCTCACATGAAACAGCTATATCAGCACATTTTCAGCAAAATCTTGCTGGCCTATGCAATGGTCTCTGCATTTGGTGGCTGATTATGGGATGGATCCCCTGCTGCAGCAGTCACTGGTTGGTCCATCCTTTTGTCTCAGCTGTACACTTGATCTCTGTAACTCCTTCAATGTGTGTTATCTTCCTAATTCTATGAAGGGGCGAAGTGTCCATACTTTGGTCTTCATTCTTCTTGAGTTTCATGTGTTTTGCAAATTGTATCTTGGGTAATCTAAGTTTCTGGGTTAATATCCACTTATCAGTGAGTACATGTTATGTGAGTTCTTTTGGATTGGGTTACCTCACTCAGGATGATACCCTTCAGATCCATCCATTTGCCTAGGATTTATTGGCACCTCTTTCTCTAGATTATTTTGTTGAGAATATTGTTTGATCCTTGAAACTGGGACTCCTTAACACTTTTTATTTCTGTTACTCTTGGGTTAGGTCTTTTCATGATACCGCAGAATTCATGTATGATATGCATCAGAAATATTTTAGATTTTGTGTTTATATTCTTTGACTTACAATGTTTATTGTAAATGACAAAATAAAAAATTTAGAAGCATGCAGGATGACTTAAGCACAACTTATTTCAATAAATCAATTAAAAATGCTATTATAGATAAAACTAAGGAAGTGAAAGATCTGTATGACAAGAATTTCAAGTCCTTGAAGAAAGAAAGAGAAGAAGATTTCAGAAGATGGAAAGATCTCCCATGCTCATGGATTGGCAGGATTAATATAGTCAAAATAGCTATCCTGCCAAAAGCAATCTACAGACTCAATGCAATTCCCATCAAAATTCCAACTCAATTCTTCACTAAGATAGAAAGAGCAATTGGAAAATTCATCTGGAATAATAAAAAACCTAGGATAACAAAAACTATTCTCCACAATAAAAGAACCTCTGGAGGAATCACCATGCCTGACATTAAGCTGTACTACAGAACTATTCTGATAAAAAACTGCATGGTACTGGTACAGCGACAGACAGATAGATCAATGGAAAAGAATTGAAGACCCAGAAATGAATCCACACACCTATGGTCACTTGACCATTGACAAGGGAGCTAAAACCATCCAGTGGATAAAGGACAGCATTTTCAACGAATGGTGCTGGCGCAACTGGCGGTTATCATGCAGAGAATGTGAATTTATACATTCTTATCTCCTTGTACAAAGCTTAAGTCTAAGTGGATCAAAGACCTCCACATAAAACCAGAGACACTGAAATTTATAGAGTAGAAAATGGGGAAAACCCTTGGAGATATGGGCACAGGGTAAAAATTCCTAAACAGAACACCAATGGCCTGTGCTGTAAGATCAAGAATTGACAAATGGGACCTTATAAAATTGCAAAGCTTCTGTAAGGCAAAAGAACAACAATATGAACTAACCAGAACCCCCAGAGCTCATGTCTCTAGCTGCATATGTAGCAGAAGATGGTCTAGTTGGCCATCACTGGGAAGAGAGGTCCCTTGGTATTGCAATCTTTATATGCCCTAATACAGGGGAACACCAGGGCCAAGAAGTGGGTGTAGGTGGGCAGGGGAGCAGGGCGGGGGAGGGAAGAGGAAACTTTTGGGATAGCATTTGAAATGTAAATTAAGAAAATATCTAATAAAATAATGCTACTATAGAAAAATGCACACAATAATTGGTAAGATAGTTCATACAAATGTAAGTAATGAAGTAAATGAAGAGATAATTTTCCAATTAAAATGCAAGTCATAATACCAAGCAGCATTTCAACATATATTGACAAAACTCTAAAATGTGTGAAATTAACCAGTATTTATGAAAATATAGATATAAATCATAAGTTTGTATTGACTTTTGCTAGTGTATGCTCTCTCTAGTTTCCTTTTGGAGGCACTCAGAGCTAGAGTTTCCTCTTGCCCCTGCTTTCATTGTGTCACATAAATTGGGCATGTTGCACCTTAATTTTCATTAAATTTTAAATCTTTAATTTCGTTACTTCTTCCTTGACCAAATTTTCAATGAGTAGGTTGTTGTTCCGCTACCATGTGGATGTGGCTTTTCTATTGTTTTTATTGCCATTGAAGACCATCCTTAATCCATATTGATATGATTAGGCATGTGATTACTTCAATCTTGTATCAGCTGAGGCCTGGTTTGTGACCATAAGGTACCATAAGGTGCTGTGAAATAGTTATATTCTGTTTTAGAATGAATCGTTCCATAGATATTTGTTAAATCCATTTGGTGAATGAATTCTATTCGTTTCAATATGTCTCTGTTTACTTTGTGTTTCCATGATCTGTGCGTTGCTGAGAGTAGACAGTTGATGTTTTCCACTATTATTCTGTGAGATATAATGTGTGCTTGGAGCTTTAATCAAGTTTCTTCTGTGAATGGTAGTTCCCTTGCATGTGGATCAGAGATGTTCAAAACTGAAAGTTCTTCTTTGTAAACTTTTTCTTTGATGAGTAGGAATTGTCCTTTTTTTTTTTAACCTTTTTGATAACTTTTTATTTAAAGTTGCTTTTATTTGATATTAGAATGGCTACTTCAACTTGATTCTTGGGACAATTTTCTTAGAAAATTCTTTTCTAACCCTTTACTCTGAGATGGTGTCTTTCTTTGACATGGAAGTGTGTTTCCTGTAGGTAGCAAAATGTTGAGCCCTGTTTATGTATCCAGTCTTTTAGTAAATGTCTTTATTGGGGAGTTGAATTCATTGAGATTAAGAGATATTAAGGAATAGTGATTGTTGCTTCCTGTAACATTTGATGTCATATTTATGTTTGTGTGGCTAACTTCTTTTGGGTTTGTTGAAAGAAGATTACTTTCTTGCTTTTTCTAAGTTGTAGTTTCCCTCCTTGTTTGACATTTTCCAACTATTATCCTATGTAGGGATGGATTTGTGGAAAGATATTGTGTAAATTCGGTTTTATCATGGAATATCTTGGTTTCCCCATCTATGGAATTTGAGAGTTTTGCTGGGTGTAGTAGCCTGGGCTGGCATTTCTGTTCTCTTAGGCTCTGTATGACACCCGCCCTGGATCTTCTAGATTACATAGTCTCTAGTAAGAAGGCTGGTCTAATAATGATAGGTCTGTTTTTCTAAGTAACTTGAGTTTTTTTCCTATACTGCTTTTAACATTCCTATTTGTTATGGGCATCTGTTTCTTTAGGTTAGGGAAGTTTTCTTCTATAACATTGTTGATGGTGACTACCGACCTTTAAAGTTGGGAATCTTCACTCTCTTCTATACCCCTTATCCTTAAGTTTGGTCTTCACATTGTGTCCTGGATTTCTTGGATGTTTGAATTAGGAGCTTTTTGCGTTATGCATTTTTTCTGACTGTTGTGTCAATCTTTTCTATGCTATTTTTGCACCTGAGAATCTCTCTTCTATCCCTTGTAATCTGTTGTGGATGCTTGCATCTATGACTCTTCTTCTCTTTCCTATGTTTTCCACATCATCCTTTTGTGAGGTCTTTAGTGTTTCTATTTCCAATTTTATATCCTGGATGGTTTTGTTCATTTCCTTTACCTGTTTGATTATATTTACCTGCAATTCTTTAAGGGATTTTTGAGTTTCCTCTTTAGTGACTTCAATACCTGTGTTCAACAGTATTTCTCTAATGGAATTATTTACCCTTTTTAAAGTCCTCTATCATCATCATGAGATGTAATTTAAAATCAAAGTGTTACTTTTTGTGTGTGTTCAGAGCTTCAGGGCTTACTGTGGTGGGAGAACTGGGGTCTGATAATGCCAAGTAGCCTTGGTTTCTGTTGCTTAGGTTATNTTAGCTCTGATGCAGACTGAAACAACAAGGATCCTGTGCTGTTCCTTAGTACCTGAGTCTTGATGACTCGTGGTGGGTTCCTATTAGGCAGGTAATTTGAGCAGAAGTAGGGGTCTTACCTGTGCTCATAGATGAGTCAGCACTCCTAAAAGACCAGCTCTCTCCCTATGGAATTTGTGTATGGAGCACTGTGGCACAGGAACAGTTCCTGCCCCAGATAGAAACCTGAAGAAACCTGTCCCAGCCTGCTCCTAGGTTCTTGTGACCTGAGAGCCCCAGGCAGGTCTGAGCAGAAGTGGTGGTCTTACCTTTGTTCACAGCTTGTCAGCACTCCTGATAAATATGCTTCCTTCCAGTGGTTTTTGGGTAAGTAGTTCTGTGGCACAGGATCAGTGCCAGGCCAAGACAGACACCGGAAAGGAACAATTTCTTCTATTGCATCTTCTATGCCTAAGACTCTGTCTTCCATCAAATATATTCTGTTGGGGATGGTGGCTTCTGAAGTTCCTCTTCTATTACTTAGGTTTTCAGTCTCAAGGGGTTTAATATTCAGGTCCTGAAGAAATTTATTCACTTTCTCCGCCTCTTTGATTGTATTTTTTCTCTATACTTGTAGGGGATTCTTTCTTTCCTCTTTAAAGACCTCTATATGTTTGGTTGTACTTTCCTGTATTTCTTTAAGAGAATTATTCATTTCCTATTTACTGGCATCTATCACCTTTACAATACTGTATTAAAGTCATTTTCCTATATTTCATGATATCCAAAGCATGCTATATTGGCTTAGTTCTCTTTGGAGGTGTCATCTATTTTTGCCATTTGTTGATTTTGTTCTTTTGATGATATTTACCCATTTGGAAGGTTTTGTCCATGAATGTTCTTATAGTAATGGGTATTGGGGGAGTGTAAATTGCTGATCCTACTATGGATCATAATCTGATAGGTATATGTAGGATGTCTGTTTCCAGACCTCCAGTTCTGTATGTGTCAGGAGCCCTAAGTTAGATAGACATTTGAATTACCACCAAGTATACAATTGTAGAGACTATCACAACAAGACACTCAATTTACCCAATCCATAGGTCTACAAAACTACTGATAAATATTTAAACTGACAAAGTCATTATTTATCCAATGTATGAAGCAAATTCTTATTCATAGTAACTAAGTTAGTAAAATAATGTTCATAGCAAGGTTTTCTTATAAGCCAGTGACAAACCAACCATTCCATAAATGGAGTTAATGACTCCAGTTAATTCAGTGTGGATGTTATGGGCAAAAATATAATGTAGTTCAAAAAATACAAATCAAATTCAATGCTTCATCCATTTCACTCATTGTAATCTAACCAATTTATATAAATTAGGATATTGGGTATACATCTGTGTTGTTGCAATGTAATCCAAGACAGAACTGTTTCAAAACATATGCCAACTAGACTTGAATAAAAAATATAAGCTGTATACTAACATAAGCAATAAGATTCTCTCTCCTCAATGACAACAAAAATCCTTCATTCTTTTGAGTAAATGCATAAAATTGTTCTCAATCATATTAATGAAGTGTGAACAAACATAAACTAAAGAAATGTTTCAACAAATGGCACTGAGTGCCACAGAATGATTATCAGGCAAGGTAACAGCACAGGAACTCAGTGAATGTCCACACAGGTAATGATATAGGACAGGATGGGTATTGAATCTCTATAATTCCAGGCATTTTTTTTTTGATTTTTCCTAATGACATGTTCTCCAGATGACAAGAATCTCAGGAAGGTTAAGGAGATTTTGTGAACATGACTAGTATATAATAGTATATGAATAGCAGTGAGAATGCTCAACTCCTGCCTCAATGCTGCATGTCAGACTGCCCTTCCCTACACTAGACAATGGAAGATACAATGTCCCATGATTCAACTCAAAGTCTGAATGATATGAAACATTTATGACCTTCTCAACTCTTGTCTTACTATGGAAGTTCTGATAAAATCCATTGTGTTTGTACATATGGCTGATGACACATGGTCTGGTCCAAGCTGTCCAGGGAAAGATTATCCCTGGGAAGAATTATGTCATGGATATGAATGAAATCATGGCACCTGAGGATGAAAAACATGATCTTCAAAACATGTTTTCAGAAAAGTTTTAATCAAAAGTTTTCAGACCTCAGATGTAGAGCTTGAGGCCAGAATTGTCCCAATGTATCCAGGGAAAATGATATAGAATGAATGGAAAGGAACTGTTGAATATAATTAAGTGGATATTCAGAGAGCAGTAGTCATAAAACAGACACATAGTTGTATGTGTGTGTGTGATGTTTGTCTGCAGAAGAAACGGATTTCACAACTGGTCCATCTTACTTCCTAGCAAATATGAAGAAGCTGCATGTTTTCATTTTTTCCTTTTTGTTCCTGAAGTTTTCTCTCATCTTGTGCCATTTGACTGAACAGATTTGCTTTTGGAGGATAAAGAATAATGAAGATAATGATGGAGATTTCAGAAGTGACTGTGGTTTTTTCCTTGCAGCAGATGAGGGACCTACTGACGTATTTTATAATATTTCTGATTTTAGGTAAGTCATTGATTTTAATTCCTGCTCCAATGTAATGTATTAGGCGGACTTAGCTACATAAGTAAACTGTGGGGGTGTGTCCTGTTCCTCCCTGGTAACTTTAAGAATTACTGAAAATTAATTATAATGTCCATCACTATTTTAATACTTTCAAATGTGTCACAGTTTAGATTAGCTTTACTACATTGGACTCCAGTTCACAATGCTGGACAATGAGAGAGACTGGAATCTATCGGTTGAGTCTTTGTGGATATCATATGCTGAAAGATGTAATATCATCTACCTTAAATTCACAATTCCCACCTGTGGCACGAGATAGATAGATAGATAGATAGATAGATAGATAGATAGATAGATAGATAGAAATGTAGAAATATAGATATATAGATATACAGATATACAGATATTCATATATACAATATATATACTTATACTCTATATATACACTTGTGAATATATATATAAATATATATATATATATACTTTGTTTTTTAAAATATTCTTTGAATGAGGCCCACCTGTCATTCTGGAGTTGACACTGAATGCAGAAAAACACTTCAAGGCTTCATATTCTGTTATCAGAATAATCTTTTCATCTACTTATACTAATGCCCATTCACATGTTAGGCTTATTTTCATTGTCAGATTAATGGCCAATATTTCTACTAATTATTGAATAAATATTGAAGTAACATGAGAGAAAATCTAGGAAAACAAATATACTTCTCGTGGATGAGAAGCTGTTCTCAAGGTGGCTACTTAGTTCTGAGACCCAAAATGAGAGAATTACCATTGGTGCTGCAGATGATCAAAGAAAGAGTGTTGAAGTCACTCACGTTTTAGCTATCAGTGTGCCTGGGACTTCTTTTTTTCATGAACTGAGGTTTCCTGTGCTTTTCCATCTCTGACTGTCATTCTATCTCTAATTCAATTTTCATGTCTTTCAGATTTAAAGAATACTTTTTTCAATTGATATGCACAGTAAACTGTGTGTACTTTGATAGTGATGGTGGATTCACATTATTATACTTCTGTGTTAGTTCAGTAGAAAATTCATTTCTGATGTATCCTGTAATACCACATACCTCATTTGGAAAAAATAGTGAAAATACTCGTTGGTGACCTTTTTATAAGCCAAAATAAGATTTAATATTGCAAATATATGTACTATGTCAATACATGTTTCAGGTTTAGAGAAAAAAACGTAGCTCCAAACCCTCAATTGAAAAATGCAAATGAGTATGTTTGAAGTTTTTACTCCTAATGAGAGGTAATTGCTAATAGATATAGATAAACTTTCAACTGTGCTAGGGCAGATGAACCTATTTTATACGGAGAGAAGATCTCTGTACTTAGATATCACTTATAGGATATCAAAAAGTTAGGAAGACTGAGATGATAAGAGAAATCTGATACCTTTATGAAACTGATATAATAGCGTCACACTAAAAGGTAACATCAAATTGATTTGTAAAAGAGCTTAAAGGATAATATTCTGCTTATGTGGAATTTTGTATCATCATGTATGTTTTGAAGTAGACAAATAAAATTAAATGAAATATATCTTAAAATAATCTGTTGAATATTAAGAGTTGAAAATATTAAAATCATGTTATAAAAACATCATGGAAATATTATTGATATTTTTCTAATTGTGCTTATAATTAGCATTTTCTTAATGTTTAACTTCAAAAAGGTTTTTCCTATTTTGAAATTTAAAAAATACTTCTTGATAAAGTAATTTCTCTCCTAGAAACACTGATAATCTTTTTAAGTAAACTGATTATTAGACAATATACACAGATATAAAATGTGTTGTTGAATACTCTCACACTATATCAAGTCGTATCATATAAGGGATTTTGAATATATTTTTAGTGTTAATCTTTTCATATTTTATGCTCTTTTACTATGCTTAATTCCAAAAAAATATTTTCTATGTTTTTAAACCATTTGGTACTCAACANATTATTATTATTATTATTATTATTATTATTATTATTATTATTATTATTATGTGTGGTATGTAATGTAGCCTTCCAGCAGCTTAAGGTGAAGCAGGGCTAACCTGGAATGAGAGCTGCAAATGAAAAGTGGGAACAAGAGAAATATAGAGCTAAACATAAGTATTCTGATCAAGGCTCAAAGTTTATTTCTGTAGCTCCCGCTAATAAACACTTCAGCACACAGAACTCTTCTTGAGAAAGTTCCTGTACAGACTAAACATAGATAAGAGTTTCTTTTGACTGCACAAATGCTGGAAACATTTAAGGGCCCTGTCAGTGTGGAAGGGGTTCTCTGGAGCAAGTCAGGGAAGGAGTTCTGCAAGTGACAGACAGGACACAATGGAATGTGGATCTGAATGTAATTTCACAAAGTGAACACAAGTCTTATATAATACAGAAAAACAAAGCAGGAAGGTAAAGTACATTGAAGTTACCTGACACAAAACAAAGGAATGACTTCAAAAAGACTTACAAGAACCACAAAATATTTACAGTAAATGATAAACAGCTCTGCCTGGGATCAGCTATGACAAGTAAGGATTTCACATCCTAGTGACAATTTGTGCTACTCCTTTGAGCCTTGTGAATGCTAGCACCAGGGGGTTCTGCTCTAGCAGACCTTCTCATGAATAATGTATTACCACAGCCACCCTATTTTCTAGGCCTAGGTAAATTCTTGCATATGAAGAATACTTGGCTGTGCTTTTAAGAAACTGTGGGGAATCTCCATGTGTCAGAAGAATTCACCAACTTGCTTCTAATCTGCAATGTAGTCTGCTGTACCTGGCTGTAGAAGATTCTAAGTATATACTTTGCTAAGCTTGTCCTGAGATTTCTCACTCTTTTGTAGAAAAATACTGTAAGAAAATATGAAAGACCCACCACGATATTGCAGGGACAAATCTGGGGCTTTCGAGCTAAGGGAATGCCAAAGGTTCCAGGAAGATGAAGTTTCCTTTAAAACTCCTTGCCTCAGGACTGCTTCCAGGTTTTCAGGCCTGCCAAGCAAGTCACTACTGGAGGGTATGTAGCACACAAACTACTCTCTGAACTTGTCTACACTGACTGCTCTCATGGCCTTGGCTACACTGACTGTTCTCATGGCAGCTCTCTGACTCTCAACAGTATAAAATGCATTTAAATAATAAAAATTTTAAGGGGAATGTGTTATGAGCAAATGTGATTAAAAACTGCATGGTACTGGTACAGCAACAGACATGTAGATCAATGGAATAGAATTGAAGACCCAGAAATGAACCCACTCACCTATGGTTACTTTAACCTTGACAAGGGAGCTAAAACCATCCAATGGAAAAAAGACAGAATTTTCAAATAATTGTGCTGGTACAACTTGCGGTTATCATGTAGAAGAATGAAAATTGATCCATTCTTATCTCCTTCTACAAAGCTCAATTCTAAGTTGATCAAGGAACTCCACATAAAACCAGAGACACTAAAACTTACATAGAAGAAAGTGGGAAAAACGCTCAAAGACATGGGCACAGAAGAAAAATTCCTGAACAGAAAAGCAATGGCCTGTGCTATAAAATCAAGAATAAACAAATGGGACCTCATAAAATCTCAAGGCTTCTGTTGGACAAAAGATACTATTAATAAGACAAAAAGGACACGACAGATTGGGAAAGAATTTTTAGCAATCCTAAATCTGATAGGGGATTAATATCCCATATATACAAAGAGCTCAAGAAGCTGAACTCCAGACATTCAAACAACCCCATTAAAAGTGGGCTACAGAGCCAAACAAAGAATTCTCAAATGATGAATACTGAATGCTAAGAAGCACTTGAAAAATGTTCAATATCCTTAATCATCAGGGAAATGCAAATTAAAAAAAAAAAAAACCAACAACAACAACAACAACAACAAAAAACCACTGAGATTCCACATCGCACCAGTTAAAATGGCTAGGATCAAAAATTCAGGTGACAGCAGATACTGACAAGGATAAGGAGAGAGAGGTACACTGCTCCATTGCTGGTGGGATTGCAGGATGGTCCAACCACTCTGGAAATCAGTCTGGTGGTTCCTTGGAAAACTGGACATAGTAATACTGGTAGATCCAGCAATACCTCTCCTGGGCATATACCCAAAAGATGATCCAACTGGTAATAAGGACACGTCTCCACTATGTAGTATCCTCTATATAATATCCAGAAGCTAGAAAGAACCAAGATGTCCCTCAACAGAGGAATGGATACAGAAAATGTGGTACATTTACACAATGGAGTACTACTCTGCTATTAAAAACAATGAACTAATAAAATTCTTAGGCAAATGGATGTATCTGGAGGATATCATGCTGAGTGAGGTTACCCAATCACAAAAGAAGTCACTTGATATGCACTCACTGATAAGTGGATATTAGTCCAGAAACCTAGAACACCCAAGATACAATTTCTAAAACACAAGAAAATCAAGAGGGAAGACCAACATGTGGATACTTCATTCCTCCCTAGATTTGGGAATAAAATATCCATGGAAGGAGTTACTGAGAGAAAGTTTGGAGATAAGACAAAAGAATGGACCATCCTGAGACTGCCACATCCGGGGTCCATCCCATAATCAGGCACCAAACGAAGACACTATTGCATATGCAAGCAAGATTTTGCTGAAAGGACTCTGATATAGCTGTCTCCTTTGAGGCTTTGCCAGTGCCTGGCAAATACAGAAGTGGATGCTAACAGTCATCTATAGGATAGAACACAGAACCCCTAATGGAGGAGCTAGAGAAATTACCCAAGGAGCTGAAGGTGTCTACAATAATATAGGTGGACCAACAATATGAACTAATCAATACCCCAGAGCTCATGTCTCTAGATGCATATGTAGCAGAAGAATGTATAGTTGGCCATCATTGGGAAGAGAGGCCTCTTGGTTTAGCAAACTTTATATGCCCCAGTAGGGGGGAATGCCAAGGCCTAGAAGTGGGAGTGAGGGGGTTGGGGAGCATGGCGGAAGGGAGGATATAGGGGACTTTTGGAATAGCATTTGAAATGTAAATGAAGAAAATATCTAATAAAAAAGAAAAAAGGGAGAATGTGTTATATATTTAATATGTGGATTAAGTCATGGTTATATTATTGATATGTGGAAATACGTCTTTAAGATTATTTTATACTAGTCTCTTCAATAGGACTGTAATCTAGTTCAAGGTTGGCATTCAAAGATACCACAATCTTTATTTTCACAAATACCAAACTTATCATATCATAGTGCCCTATATATATGCATTCTTAAATTGTATTTAATTCTAAAGATCAATAATTTATGAGGTTTATTTTAAGACATTTAGACAGAAATTTAGTATATCTCATATTACAAACTTTACAGCACTGAAATTTTATGCTTCAAATATATACTTTAATCATAATTATGCATTGCTTTAGAATACCAGCAAGAAGATATGAGTTTTTCCTAGTACTGTTTTTTGCTACTGATGAAATCAACAAAAATCCTTATCTTTTACCAAACATGACTTTGATATCCCCCATTCGTCGGGGTCAGTGTGAAAAAACATTGGAAGAACTGGATAAAATATATTCAGAAAAGAACAATACTGTGGCATTTACTGATAATATGTGTGAATTTTATGGAACCTGTTACATAAGCCTTATAGGACCATCATGGAAATCATCTGTAAAACTGTCAATTCATTCTGGGACACCAAGGGTAAGAATATGTGACACTGGATAAGTTAACAATTTTTGTGTTTAAAGATTCATTTATTTAATGTAAGTGAGTACATTGTCACTGCCTTTGGACAGAACAGAAGAGGGCTTCAGATCCCATTACAGGTGATGATTAGCCACCACGTGGTTACTGGGAATTGAACTCAGAAACTCTATAGGAGCAGTCAGTGCTCTTAAAAACTGAGCCATCTCCCTAGCCCAAGTTAATAACTTTTAAACTCCATTTACATGTGCCTACAAGAAACTTGGACAGGATGCATTTATGGGTGTACTGCCACGCACACACACACACACACACACACACACACACACACACTAAAGAGTTACATAAGAGGATCATAGATTTACTGGGCAAACAGGCAAAACTTTTCTAGGGCATTCAAACTTGTCAGGAAAACTCTAGAATCTAATAGGAATAATACACGATATTTATATTATAATCTTAATATCTTTAATAGGAGTGCTGAAAGGTTAATTACATTACCTGTGTATGAATCCAAATATCCTAAAAATCTTAGTCTTCATGTGGGTGTTTCTTCCTCTCTTCTACATCCTTTAGGTTTTCTTCGGACCATTTAATCCTAAACTGAGTGACCGTGACCTGTTTCCCTATGTCTATCAGGTAGCCACCAAGGACACACATTTGCCCCATGGCATGGTCTCCTTGATGCTTCATTTTAGATGGACTTGGATAGGACTGGCCATCTCAGATGATGACCAGAGTATTCAGTTTCTGTCAGACTTGAGAGAAGAAATGCAAAGACATGGAATCTGTTTAGCTTTTGTTACTATGATCCCAGAAGACCTGCAGTTATATATGACAAGAGCTAAGATATATGACAAACAAATTATGGAAACAACAGCAAAGGTTGTTATCATTTATGGTGAAATGAACTCTACCTTAGAAATCAGCTTTAGAAGGTGGGAAGATTTAGGTGTAAGGAAAATTTGGATCACAACCTCACAATGGGATGTTATCACAAATAACAAAGATTTCACCCTTGATTTCTTTCATGGGACTGTCACTTTTGCACACCAAGTAAGTGTGCAATTAAGGAATTTCATGCAAACAAGAAACAGTGACAAATACCCAGTAAACATTTCTCAGTCTAGACTGGGGTGGAATTACTTTAATTGTTCCATCTCTAAGAACAGCAATAAAAACTATCATCTTACATTCAACAACACTTTGGAATGGACAGCAGGGCACAAATATGACATGGCCCTGAGTGAGGAAGGCTACAATTTGTATAATGCTGTGTATGCTGTGGCCCACACCTACCATGAACTCATTCTTCAACAAGTAGAATCTCAGCAAATGGCAGTACCCAACGGAATATTCACTGACTGTCAGCAGGTAAAGTTTCTGAAATTTTATTATATTTAGATATATCAATAGGTTCTTTTCAATGGACCCAGAGAAACAACTGTACATTTGTTAGAGATTATTCTCTCAGTAGAAAGATTTCTACACTGCAAATCTCCCTAATGAATCTTTAACATGGATAAATATAATGAATAAGGATCATATTTGATAGGAGACAATTCATTTTTATGCTATTAGTGAGTTTTGTGAAAACGTGTCTCAACATTTCACCAAATGAGTTCAAAATTTAAAATAGGAGCTAAAAGGTTTGTCATAAAACCCTTAAGTGATGACTAGACTCAAATATTTTTCTAAGGTATAATTTCTCAAGAATTAGTACATGGGCTATGTTTAATTGTTATTCACTTAAATTAACAATTATTTACAAAACCATAAATGATTATGACTGCATATTTTATTAAGTTTATGTGTATCTCATATATATATATACTGTATGTACATGAAAGACTCACAACTTACAGACTTCCCCTTCATTTGCACAACATGGCTTCGTGTTTTTAAAACTACCATTTCTGAGGAACATGCTCATACACACACATGCACAGTGCTACTTGTTATCTGGTAATCATTTTTTTCTAGCACATTTTACCATGGAATATTAATATGAACTATTTTAATTTTCAATCATCCATGATGCATATTGTATTTTACTAGAAGGGATTACATTACTATGGCTGTATATCTGAAATTCATTAAGAAATTATGGGAAATTCTTAATTTTGCATTCTCTTTATTGATATACATGGGTAAACATCTAATGATTTACCTTAATTAGGTGGCTTCCATGCTGAAATCCAGGATATTCACTAACCCTGTTGGAGAACTGGTGAACATGAAGCATAGGGAAAATCAGTGTGCAGATTATGACATTTTTATCATTTGGAATTTTCCAAAAGGCCTTGGATTAAAAGTGAAAATAGGAAGCTATTTGCCTTGTTTCCAACAGAGCCAACAACTTCATATATCTGAAGATTTGGAGTGGGCCACAGGAGGAACATCAGTGGGTATACCACAATTTTAACTGTTTTCAGGATATGTAACTTTAAAATATGAGGCACAGAAGTAAAACATCTGTGATTAAGACCAATTGCTTCTCTTGCAAAATACCATCCTCAGTTACAAGTACCAAAATTTGATAACTCTCAACTTCATATAAATCTGGTTAAAGGTATCAAGGACCTATAGATTTCAAGTTCATAGGTGCCCACATGCCTATTCACCCACAATACAGGAATATAATTATATATATATAATTATATATATATGCAATTTTCTGATTCCTTGTGAATATATTTACAGCCTAATTAAATATAGCATGTATTCATTAAAAGAAATCTTTCTCCAGAAACAAGGTTTGTTTAAATTATATATTTCTATTGGCTATTTTAGTTATTTACATTTCAAATGCTATTCCCCTTCCTGGTTTACCCTCCTCTGTGGAGGGTTGCCTTATCTGGCATTAGTGGGAGCGAAGGCCCATGGTCTTCTGGAAAATTGATGCCCCAGCATGGAGGAATGCTAGGGTGCTGAAGTGGGAGTGTGTGGGTGGTTGTGGTATCTCCCTTATAGAAACAGGATATGGGGATGGGATAGGGGTTCCAGGTTTAATTTTAAACTTAGAAAAATTTAATTGATTTCATGAGGTCATATATAATTTATTTTGTTCATATTCATTAAATAACTCTTTCTTGATTTACCCTACTTTCTCTCTCCATAAATTCAGTGTTCTTTTTTTTTGGTCTAGAGTTTTTATTAGATATTTTCTTTATTTACATTTTAAATGTTATCTCCTTTCCTAGTTTATTCTCCCCCCTCCCCCTACTCCCCAACCCACCAACTTCAATTCCTGGTTCTGGCATTCCCCTATACTGGCTCATAGAACCTTTACAGGACCAAGGGCCTCTCCTCCCATTATTGACAAACTAGGCCATCCTCTGCTACATCTATAGCTAGAGCCACAAGATCTGCCATGTGATTTCTTTGATTGGTGGCATAATTACAAGAGCTCTAGTAGTACTGGTTAGTTCATATTGATGTTCCCTCTATAGTGCTTCAGTCCCCTTCAGCTCCCTGGATAATTCTCTGGCTCCTTCCTTGGGGACCTTGGACTCTGTCCAATGGATGCCCAAGAATTTCATAAATGCATTGTTTTTAATAGTTGAGTAGTACTCCATTGTGTAAATGTACCACATTTTCCGTATACATTCCTCTGTTGAGGGATATCTGGGTTCTTTCCAGCTTCTGAATATTATAAATAGGCCTGCTATGAACATAGTGGAGCATTTGTCCTCATTACAAGTTGGAACATCTTCTGGGTTTATGCCCAGGAGAGGTATTGCTGGATCTACCGGTAGTACTATGTCCACTTTTCTGAAGAACCACCAAACTGATTTCCAGAGTGGTTGTCCCAGCTTTCATTTCCACCAGCAATGGAGGAGTGTTCTTCTTTCTTCACCTCAATGCCAGCGTCTGCTGTCACCTGTATTTTTTATATTATCCATTATGATTGTTGTGAGATGAAATTTCAGGGTTATTTTAATTGGCTTTTCCCTGATGATTAAGAATGTTGAAGACAGACCAGCTCGTGGATACTTCATTCCTCCTGTGAAGAGGAAACAAAATACCCATGAAAGGAGTTACAGAGACAAAGTTTAGAGCTAAGATGAAAGGATGGACCATACAGAGACTACCCCACCACGGGGGATCCATCCCATAATCAGTCATTAAACTCAGACTCTATGGCATAGGACAGCTAGTGCCTACTTAAGGGACCCTGATATAGCTGTCTCGTACAGAAATGGATGCTCATAATCATCTATAAGAGGGAACACAGGGCCCAAAATGGAGAAGCTAGAGATAAAACCCCAGGAGCTGAAGGGGTCTACAACCCTAGAAGAGGATCAACAATATGAACTAACCAGAACCCCAAGAACTCGTGTGTCTAGCTCCATATGTAGCAGAAGATGGCCTAGTCGGTCATCATTGGGAAGAGAAGCCCCTTGGTACTGCAATCTTTATATGCCCCAATACAGGGGAACGCCAGGGCCAAGAATTGGGAGTGGGTGGACAGGGGAGCAGGGAGGGGGAAGGGGGAGGGGACTTTTGGAATAGCATTTGAAATGTAAATTAAGAAAATATCTAATAAAAAATTGGAAAAAAAAAGAATGTTGAACATTTTTTCCAGTGCTTCTCAGCCCTTCAGAATTCTTCAGTTGATAATTGTTTAGCACTGTACACCATTTTCAATAGCTTTATTTGATTTTCTGGATTACAGGCTCTTGAGTTATTTGTATATATTGGCTACTAGTCCCATGTTAATATATCATGGGAAATAAATTGATGCCACATAAATATTACTTTTGAATAAGCTTAGGAAGAAAAAAAATATCAAATTCCAACAACCTCAATGTTACATATAAAATATTACATGATGTAGTAAATGTTGTATGACATTCAGTGCATTGCAGGGTAACACAAAATAATGTTCCTGAAACTGTTAAGTAATACTGGTTATCAAAGGAATACTTGTAACCATATCTGTTAATGTCCCACATATCAATCTATAGGTCATTATACATATGATGTATACATAAACAACACAGACATACACACACATATAATATAATATTTATGTACTGCCTCAGGTTCCCTCCTCCCTTTGTAGTGTGACATGTACTGCTGGATTCAGGAAAATTCATCAGAAACAAACAGCAGACTGCTGCTTTGACTGTCTTCAGTGCCCAGAAAATGAGGTTTCCAATGAAACAGGTACATGCTTGCATGCAGAAGCAAAATTGCTGAATTGGAATGCCTTCTCTTTCCAAACTAGAAATAAGATAGGTCCTAGTTAGAAACTGAAGACCTAAAATTTCCTTGTTTCAGAACTTGATAAGTAATGTCTACTTCTTTTAGACCCAGCAAATAACTTGCAATATTTTCTACAAACAATGCAGTTCATTCATAATATGGTTACTAATTTTATTATATGGAAAATATATAGGAGGACATACCTGTGTAACTATTTTTAAATGAAAATATTAGGCATAATCTATACATATATTTATTCTTCTTTGATTATTTTTACAAAGAGACTTGACTACATGATCAGTCCACAATCTTTCCCTCCATCTCCCAACTTAGTCCCTGTCAAAGACCAGATGCTCATCGTCACAGTTGTTGTTTAATGAAATATATTTTGA
>LR753923.1:48732-82438 GCA_902729485.2 Mus minutoides | reverse complement strand
CTTGATGATGTCCATTTACACCTTTTTTCTATTTTTCCCACATTTTTACAATTACTTTTATATTTTATAATCCAGTTATTACCTACCTCACAGTCCATCCTCCTACATTTACTCAACTCCTTCCTCTTACCCTGACTCCAAGAGGAGGTGCGTGCGCAAACACACACACACACACACACACACACACACACACACACACACCAGACCACCCCGCTACTAAAGACTCAAGTCTTTTGAAGGTTAGGGGCATCTTCTCTCACTGAGACCAGACCATGTGGTCCTCTGATGCATATGTGTAGGGAAGCCTCAGAGCAGGTCTTGTATGGTTGGTGGTTCAGTCTCTGAGAGATCTCAGGGGTCCAAGTTAGTTGAGACTGCTAGTTTTCCTATGAGGTAACCCTCCTCCATTTACTTTTTATTGCAGGCTTGAGAACTCGCTAATTTCTTAATGGATGCACTTAATACTAGGAACTTCCCTTTAACACTGTTGTCATTGTGTTCCATAAATTTGTGTATGTTGTACCTTCATTTTCAATGAATTCTAAAATGTCTTTAATTTCTTTCCTAATGTCTTCCCTGGCCAAGTGATCATTGAGTAGAGAGTTGTTCAATTTCCATAAGTGTGTGGACTTTCTTCTGTTCCTACTGTTTTTGAGGTTCAGCTTCAATCCATGGTGATCTGTTAAGATACAGGGTGTTATTTCAATTTCCCTGTATCTGTTTGGACTTGCTTTGTGACTTACTTTATGGTTAGTTTTGAGAAGGAAGCATGGGGTATTAAGAGGAGGCTTTATTCTTTTGTATTTGGGTGAAATAGTGTAGATGTCTGTAAAGTACATTTGATTCATAATATCTTTTTGTTTCATTTTACTCTTTTTAG
Source organism: Mus minutoides (assembly GCA_902729485.2). Taxonomy (NCBI): domain Eukaryota; kingdom Metazoa; phylum Chordata; class Mammalia; order Rodentia; family Muridae; genus Mus; species Mus minutoides. Next base: position 81,558 of record LR753923.1, on the reverse strand, counting down.
TTTATGTCCATGACCATTCAATTTCAAAACGTGGGGAGTTTAAGTCCCCAATATAAATGTCTGGGTTTCAATACACTATTTACACTTTAGAAATGTTTTTTTTTTTTCAAATATGGGTGCCCTTGTTTGGGGGCTATAGATGTTAAGAATTGAAATATCATCTTAGTAGATTTTTCCTTTGAGGAGTATGACGTGTTCTTCCTTCCCTGAGGGTTTGATTAATTTTGGTTGAAAGTCTCTTTTATTAGGTATTAGCATGATTACTCCAACTTGTTTCTTGGGTTTGTTTGTCTGAGACAATGCGGTTTTTTTGTTTGTTTGTTTGTTTGTTTTTTCAGAATCAACAGTAACTCATTCCATAAGCACATTACTAGAATCCTAATCTTAGTAAATCTAAATCCTCCTGTAGCAAAACCTGGTAGATTAGCCAGAGATACCAGTAGCTACATCTTTTCCTCTTGTTCTCTGTCCAGAAGCCTCTCTCTCCTGCTTCCTCTCTTCTTCAACCTGGAAGTCCTACCTACTCACCCAGTGATTGGTTCCTTTATTCATTAGAGGAAGGTTCACAAGAAGTCACCTGAGTACATGACTCCTTCCTTCTTCAGCCCCTCCTGGGAAAATGGAATTAGCATAAAAAATACAAGCAACACCAGCACTATCCATAACACTTCCCCTCTTTTTGTCCAATTAAAAGACACTTTTTTATTCTCAGATATAGCGTGAACACAACTATTACTATGTTGTAATTTATAAAGTTGAAGATAACACCCTACCCATCATTTTTGTCAATAAAATAGAACACTCTGTCATCTATCCTAACTTATAATTCTACATGTCCTAGCTTTAGACTGTATGCCATCTGAAAACCATCCTTTCAAATCTATAACATCTTTCTTAATGCAAACAGCTAGGGTTGACTATTAGACTACCAGTCTTCAAACCCATCAGAAATCCAAAAAAGACTAGTATTGCCTGAAAATATGAGAAGCACAAAATAGAGCTTCCAAAACAACCAATTTAAAGAGATATATGACTACCTTATGCATCAAAAAGTTGGAGCATCAATATTCATCCTTCTGACCCAGGATCATCTGACAGATTTTGTAATGCAGAATTTTGAAGCGTGACTACCCTGTCTTGCCAGACAGTATCAGTCAATTCTATATAGTGTACCCTTATTCTAAACAGTATTTTGTTTTTAGATGAAATGAAGCAATTCGTGCCTAGTGGCTGTCTTGCCACAACTGGAGAACTCCATTAATGCTCAATTACTTCTTTGAATTTAATAAATGGGTGCTGTCAGGAGCAGAGATGTATCTAGTCAAATAATCTTTAATAAAGAAATGCCCATAATGTCATATTCTATGGAGACTTCTGATGCCTTTGAAGACTTTGAGTACCCAAAGCATTTCTGAAGTGTGAAGCCGTGACTACCATCAGTCATTTCTAATTAAAATATCCGAAAACACACTAACAAAAACTCAGAGCCATGAATTTCCTATTTGGCCTTTAAATCACAGGCTTAAACATCTCAGATCAGTTTATAATAATAGTTATAGAAGGACTGGGGCCAAGCCTTGTACTTTTAAATTTTTTGTATCAATAGAAGAATTTTATAACAAGGAAACCTTGATTCTTCATCAAAATAAATTTTGTACCAAAATAAGAAATTATGACTTCAACTTAGTTACAATTATAAAGTTTTCTACCAAATGACATTATGGCTATACAACCAATTCTACCTATTTCCTCACTGTTCCAAACATATATATTTCTATAGTCCCCCAGAAAATCAACCATAGAATAACCACCGCCAGCCCCCAAAAGAGGGAACTGTGACAACAACTCTTCATAACTTCTTCAAGCTGAAGATGGACATTGAGATACCTTGAAGGTGGAGGGAATTAGGGAAAATTGATGGAGTTGAATGGCCTTAAGAGGCAAATGGAGTTTTTGCTATCCTAGGTTTTTTTGTTATTCCAGATGAACTTGCAAAAAACCCTTTCTAACTCTGTGAAGAATTGAGTTGGAATTTTGATGGGGATTGTATTGAATCTGTACATTGCTTTAGGCAATATAGCCATTTTTACTATATTGAGCTTGCCAATCCAAGAGCATGGGAGATCTTTCAATCTTCTGAGATCTTCTTCAATTTCATTCTTCAGAGATTTGAAGTTCTTATCATAGAGATCTTTCACTTCCTTAGAGTCGCACCAAGATATTTATATTGTTTGTGACCATTGTGAAGGGAGTTGTTTCCCAAATTTCTTTCTCAGCAAATTTATCCTTTGTATAGAAAATGGCTATTGAATTTTTAGAGTTAATTTTATATCCAACTACTTCACTGGAGCTGTTTATCAGGTTTAGGAGTTCTGGCGTGGATGTGGAGAGAGAGGAACACTACTACATCGTTGGTGGGATTGCAAACTTGTAGAACCACTCTGGAAATCAGTATGGCGGTTCCTCAGAAAATTGGACATAGTACTTCCAGAGGATCCTGCAATACCTCTCCTGGGCATATATCCAGAAGATTTTCCAACTGATAATAAGGACACACGATCCACTATATTCATAGCAGGCTTATTTATAATAGCCAGAAGCTGGAAAGAACACAGGTATCCCTCAACAGAGGAATGGATACAGAAATTATGGGACATTTACACAATGGAATACTACACAGCTATTAAAAACAATGAATTTATGAAATTCCTAGGCAAATGGATGGATCTGGAGGATATCATCCTGAGTGAGGTAACCCAATCACAAAAGAACTCACATAACATGTACTGACTTATAAGTGGATATTAGCCCAGAAACATAGATAACCCAAGATAAAATTTGGTAAACACATTAAACTCAAGAAGAATAAAGATCAAAGGGTGGACACTTTGCCCCTTCCTAGAGTTAGGAACAAAGCACACATTGAAGGAGTTACAGAGATCAAGTGTGGAGCTGAAACAAAAGGATGGACCAGCCAGTGACTGCTGCAGCCAAAGATCCATCCCATAATCAGCCACCAAACACAGACACTATTGCATACTCCAACAAGATAGTGCTGAAAGGGCCCTGATATAGCTGTCTCGTGTGAGGCTATACCAGTGCCTAGCAAACACAGAAGTGGATGTTCACAGTCAGATATCAGATGGAACACAGGGTACCCAAGGGAGGAGCTAGAGAAAATATCCAAAGAGCTGAAGGAGTCTCCACCCCTATAGGTTGAAGAACAATATGAACCATCTAGTACCCCCAGAGCTCATGTCTCTAGCTGCATATGTAGCAGAAGATGGCTGAATTGACCATCATTGAGAGAGGCCCTTTGGTCATGCAAACTTTATATGCCCCAGTACAGGGGAATGCCAGGGCCAATATGTGAAAGTGGGTGGTTAGGGGAGCAAGGCTGGTGATGAGGCTGATGATGGGATGGATACCTGGCAGCCTCAGTCACTGGTTGGTCCATCCTTTTGATTCAGCTTCACACATGATCTCTGTAACTCCTTCAATGTGTGCTTTGTTCTTAATTCTAGGAGGGGGGAACGTGTCTACATTTTGATCTTCCTTCTTCTTGAGTTTCATGTGTTTAGTAAATTGTATCTTGGGTAGTCTAGGTTTCTGGGCTAATATCCACATATCAGTGAGTACATGTTATGTGAGTTCTTTTGTGATTGGGTTACCTCACTCAGGGTGATGCCCTCCAGATCCATTCATTTGCCTAGGAATTTCATATATTCATTGTTTTTAATAGCTGAGAAGTACTCCATTGTGTAAATGTAACCAATTTTTTGTATCCATTCCTCTGTTGAGGGACATCTGGGTCCGTTCCAGCTTCTGCCTATTATGAATAAGCCTGCTAAGAACATAGTGGAACATGTGTCCTTATTACCAGATGGAACATCTTCTGGAAATATGCCCAGTAGAGGTATTGCAGGATCTTCCAGTAGTACTATGTCCAATTTTCTGAGGAACCACGAAACTGATTTCCAGAGTGGTTGAACAAGTTTGCAGTCCCACGAAAAATGGAGGAGTGTTCCCCTTTCTCCACATCCAAGCCAGCACATGCTGTCACCTGAATTTTTGATCTTAGCCATTTTTACTGGTGTGAGGTAGATCTCAGGGTTGTTTTGATTTGCATTTCCCTGATGATTAAGGATGTTGAACATTTTTTCATGTGCTTCTCGGCCATTCGGTATTCCTCAGATGAGAATTCTTTGATAAACTCTCTGCCCCACTTTTTAATGGGGATATTTGATTTTCTGGTGTCCACCTTCTTGAGTTCTTTATATATATTGGATATCAGCCCCCTAAGTCAAAATATCTTAACAATCTTATTCGTCGTGTAGATGATTTATACTCTCTTCAACATATTTTAGGTTTTCTTTGGACCATTGAATCCTAGCCTGAGTGACCGTGACCCATTTCCCTATGTCCATCAGGTAGCCACCAAGACCACATACTTGTGCCATGGCTTGGTCTCCTTGATGCCTCATTTTAGATGGAGATGTGTAGGACTCGTCTTCTCAGATGATGACTAAAATATTCAGTTTCTATCAGGCTTGAGAGAAGAAATGCAAAGACATGGAATCTGTTTAGCTTTTGTTAATATGATCCCAGAAGACATGCAGTTATACATGACAAGGGCTAAGATATATGATAAATAAATTATGGAATCAACAGCAAAGGTTGTTATAATTTATGGTGAAATGAACTCTACCCTAGAAGTCAGCTTTAGAAGGTGGGAAGATTTAGGTATAAGGGAAATATGGATCACAACCACAAAATGAGATGTTATCACAAATAAAAAAGATTTCAGCCTTGATTTCTTTCATGGGACTGTCACTATTGCACACCACACATGTGAAATTGTTAAATTTAGGAATTTCATACAAAGAATGAACAGTGACAAATACCCAGGAAACATTTCTGAGTCTAGACTGGGATGGAATTATTTTAATTGTTCCATCTCTAAGGACAACAATAAAAACGATCATATTACCTTCAACAACACATTGGAATGAAAAGCACTACTGAGTGAGGAAGGCTACAATTTGTATAATGCTGTGTAGGCTGTGGCCCACACCTACCATGAACATATTCTCAGATATATTATTCTCATCTCTCTAGTATTTTCTTTTCTGTTCTCATTGCTCTTCCCTGGTTATCCTAATCAGGCCACATGCATCCTGCAGCAGACCACATTTGGAGTATTTTTCACAGTGGCTATTTCTACAGTGCTGGCTAAAACAATAACTGTGCTCATGGCTTTCAAGCTCACTACTCCAGGGAGAAGGATGAGAGCAATGCTGGCATCAGGGACACCTAACTTGGTCATTCCCATTTGTACCCTAATCCAACTTGTTCTCTGTGGAATCTGGTTGGTAACATCTCCTCCCTTTCTTGACAGAGATACACAATCTGAACATGGAAAGACCATCATTGTTTGTAACAAAGGCTCAGTCATTGCCTTCCACTTTGTTCTGGGATACTTGGGCTCCTTGGCTCTGGGGAGATTCACTGTGGCTTTCTTGGCTAGAAACCTTCCTGACAGATTCAATGAAGCCATATTCCTAACATTCAGCATGCTGGTGTTCTGCAGTGTCTGGATCACCTTCCTCCCTGTTTGCCACAGCACCAGAGGAACAGTCATGGTTGTTGTGGAGGTTTTCTCCATCTTGGCTTCTAGTGCACCCTTCCTAGGATGCATCTTTCTCCCAAAATTTTGTGTTCTCTTAGTTAAACTAGATTCAAATTTTCTGCAGAAGTACAAATATTAAATGCTTTCTTAAATCTTTAGTAATTTTAAAATGTTAGATGGTACTCATCATATGTTTTTGCTTTGTCTTAACAAAAGTACCACTAAATCATACAAAAATTTTAAGTAATATACAAAGTTAGTACTTACAATGTAGGGCAGCACAGCACTGCTTAGTGTAATGTCAATTACTAAGTTTTTTTGGAAAATGCTATCATTCATGTGTACATAAACCTAAACATTGACAATAGGCAATCTTAGTTGATGAAGTGCTGCTACCATTACTTTGACCTCTAGGTCTGTGTGTAAACCACATTCCTAATTAATATTTCATATAAGGTGACCCTACTGCTTTTGACAGTGCTTGTTCTTGGAGTTAAAAGAAAAAGGACTATAGAGAGCTCGGACATGAATCCAGTAATCAACATTATTCCATGTGCTCTCATTGAGTGTCTGCATCCAAGTTCTTCTCTTGACTTAACTCTATGAACTGTGACCAAGGTACATAGGGAAATAAGACTTTTCACATGTATCCTTTGACTATGGTGTTTTCTTAGAGCAACAGAATCTAAAACATCAGCAATATGTTAAATTGATTTGGTGGAGATTTAGAATATTATAGATTACTAATGCAATATAAGGGAATGATTTGAAAAGAGAAACAAGATTGAATGTTAGTAGAGTGTGTAGCATAGTTACAGTGTTGCATGTTATTGATGGCCATCACAGAGGTCTAAGAATTGGTAATAGCTTCATAATGTACTATGACAATATTCAGACTATCAGGTAACTTACTAAGAGGAATACAATATATGAAAAGGACTATGGAGTTCAGATTGTGCTTGCTGTATAAGGCTCTTGAACTTTATATGAAAAAACATTTTATTATGAAATGAATGTGTTTCATTCATGGAGAAAAATTGCTATTGAAAACATTCACACACAAGACCTATATCATGATGAGGTCAGTGAAATCTGTAAATATATTAAACACTCTAAATGAATGATTATATAAATGTTATCAAAAAAGAGTAACTAAGGAATATTTGGTTTAATATTACACATACAAAGACACACATACAAAGACAAACATTATTATTTCTGGACATCAAGTGTTGAAGGTCATTGTCATTTTTTCTCAAAGTATTGTTTGTTGCTTTTGCTTTTAACTGTTATTTTGTAGTTTATTTTTGATGGTATAATTTAATTGTTTTTTCTTTATATTTCCTGTCTCCAGAACACCACTTTTAGCCCCTCCATACACTACTAAAATGCCACAACCTCTTATTTCATTAAAGCTTACTGAATGCATGTATGTATTTGTACATACATATACATTTTGAAATATAAATTGCAGAGACCGTGGAAATTTGCATGTATTATGTTCTCATGGCTCATTATTTAGTACAAACTGTCCAATATTTGTTCCCTTCCCTGGCTATTATAACCTCCTTCATTCCCAGATTTAAAGTCTCCTGCAAATGGCTGTGTAGGCTCGGAGCTTTGCAAGCTTTTTTTCCTTCCATGCTGCCATGCACAGTGCACTGATCCTTCTTCAGATCATATTTTGTGGGTCATATTGGTAAAACTTCATGGTCTACCTATGCTAGCTCTAGAAGATTTATATCCATAGCCAGTTTCCTCATACTTTGACTCTCAAGATCTATCCCACCATCTTCTTTAGTTTTCCCTGAGCCACCACCACCACCACTAAGAATAAAACAGTATCTGATCATTAATCTCTCTCTTTTTTTTGATGTCTAAACTATAGATTTTATTATTTTCTTTTTTCCAAATTTTTTATTAGATATTTTCTTAATTTACATTTCAAATGCTATCCCAAAAGTTCCCTCTACCCTCCCCTTAACCTGCTCTCCTACCCTCCCACTCCCACTTCTTGGCCCTGTATTGGGGCATATAAAGTTTGCAAGACCAAGGGGCCTCTCTTCCCAATGATGGCCAACTAGGCCATCTTCTGGTACATACACAACTAGAGACACGAGCTCTGGGGGTACTGGTTATTTCATATTGTTCTTCCACCTATAGGGTTGTAGAACCCTTCAGCTCCTTGGGTACCTTCACTAGCTCCTCCATTGGGAACCCTGTGTTCCATCTAATAGATAACTGTGAGCATCCACTTCTGTGTTTGCCAGGCACTGACATAGCCTCACATGAAACAGCTATATCAGCACATTTTCAGCAAAATCTTGCTGGCCTATGCAATGGTGTCTGCATTTGGTGGCTGATTATGGGATGGATCCCTGGCTGCAGCAGTCACTGGTTGGTCCATCCTTTTGTCTCAGCTGTACACTTGATCTCTGTAACTCCTTCAATGTGTGCTTTCTTCCTAATTCTATGANTAATTTAATTGTTTTTTCTTTATATTTCCTGTCTCCAGAACACCACTTTTAGCCCCTCCATACACTACTAAAATGCCACAACCTCTTATTTCATTAAAGCTTACTGAATGCATGTATGTATTTGTACATACATATACATTTTGAAATATAAATTGCAGAGACCGTGGAAAGTTGCATGTATTATGTTCTGATGGCTCATTATTTAGTACAAACTGTCCAATATTTGTTCCCTTCCCTGGCTATTATAACCTCCTTCATTCCCAGATTTAAAGTCTCCTGCAAATGGCTGTGTAGGCTAGGAGCTTTGCAAGCTTTTTTTCCTTCCATGCTGCCATGCACAGTGCACTGATCCTTCTTCAGATCATATTTTGTGGGTCATATTGGTAAAACTTCATGGTCTACCTATGCTATCTCTAGAAGATTTATATCCATAGCCAGTTTCCTCATACTTTGACTCTCAAGATCTATCCCACCATCTTCTTTAGTTTTCCCTGAGCCACCACCACCACCACTAAGAATAAAACAGTATCTGATCATTAATCTCTCTCTTTTTTTTGATGTCTAAACTATAGATTTTATTATTTTCTTTTTTCCAAATTTTTTATTAGATATTTTCTTAATTTACATTTCAAATGCTATCCCAAAAGTTCCCTCTACCCTCCCCTTAACCTGCTCTCCTACCCTCCCACTCCCACTTCTTGGCCCTGTATTGGGGCATATAAAGTTTGCAAGACCAAGGGGCCTCTCTTCCCAATGATGGCCAACTAGGCCATCTTCTGGTACATACACAACTAGAGACACGAGCTCTGGGGGTACTGGTTATTTCATATTGTTCTTCTACCTATAGGGTTGTAGAACCCTTCAGCTCCTTGGGTACCTTCACTAGCTCCTCCATTGGGAACCCTGTGTTCCATCTAATAGATAACTGTGAGCATCCACTTCTGTGTTTGCCAGGCACTGGCATAGCCTCACATGAAACAGCTATATCAGCACATTTTCAGCAAAATCTTGCTGGCCTATGCAATGGTGTCTGCATTTGGTGGCTGATTATGGGATGGATCCCTGGCTGCAGCAGTCACTGGTTGGTCCATCCTTTTGTCTCAGCTGTACACTTGATCTCTGTAACTCCTTCAATGTGTGCTTTCTTCCTAATTCTATGAAGGGGTGAAGTGTCCACACTTTGGTCTTCATTCTTCTTGAGTTTCATGTGTTTTGCAAATTGTATCTTGGGTAATCTAAGTTTCTGGGTTAATATCCACTTATCAGGGAGTACATGTTATGTGAGTTCTTTTGGATTGGGTTACCTCACTCGGGATGATACCCTTCAGATCCATCCATTTGCCTAGGATTTATTGGCACCTCTTTCTTAAATTATTTTGTTGAGAATATTGTTTGATCCTTGAAACTGGGACTCCTCAACGCTTTTTATTTCTGTTACTCTTGGGTTAGGTCTTTTCATGATACCACAGAATTCATGTATGATATGCATCAGAAATATTTTAGATTTTGTGTTTATATTCTTTGACTTACAATGTTTATTGTAAATGACAAAATAAAAAATTTAGAAGCATGCAGGATGACTTAAGCACAACTTATTTCAATAAATCAATTAAAAATGCTATTATAGAAAAAACTAAGGAAGTGAAAGATCTGTATGACAAGAATTTCAAGTCCTTGAAGAAAGAAAGAGAAGAAGATCTCAGAAGATGGAAAGATCTCCCATGCTCATGGATTGGCAGGATTAATATAGTCAAAATAGCTATCCTGCCGAAAGCAATCTACAGACTCAATGCAATTCCCATCAAAATTCCAACTCAATTCTTCACTAAGATAGAAAGAGCAATTGGAAAATTCATCTGGAATAATAAAAAACCTAGGATAACAAAAACTATTCTCCACGATAAAAGAACCTCTGAAGGAATCACCATGCCTGACATTAAGATGTACTACAGAACTATTCTGATAAAAACTGCATGGTACTGGTACAGCGACAGACAGATAGATCAATGGAACAGAATTGAAGACCCAGAAATGAATCCACACACCTATGGTCACTTGACCATTGACAAGGGAGCTAAAACCATCCAGTGGAAAAAGGACAGCATTTTCAACAAATGGTGCTGGAGCAACTGGTGGTTATCATGCAGAGAATGTGAATTTATCCATTCTTATCTCCTTGTACAAAGCTTAAGTCTAAGTGGATCAAAGACCTCCACATAAAACCAGAGACACTGAAATTTATAGAGTAGAAAGTGGGGAAAACCCTTGGAGTTATGGGCACAGGGTAAAAATTCCTAAACAGAACACCAATGGCCTGTGCTGTAAGATCAAGAATTGACAAATGGGACCTTATAAAATTGCAAAGCTTCTGTAAGGCAAAAGACACTGTCAGCAAGACAAAAAGGCCAGCAACAGATTGGGAAAGGATTTTTACCAATCCTAAATCTGACAGTGGATTAATATCCAACATCTACAAAGAGCTCAAGAAGCTGGACTCCAGAAAAACAAATAACCAACCCCATTAAAAATGGAATACAGAGCTAAACAAAGAATTCTCAACTGAGGAATACCTAATGGCTGAGAAACACCTGAAAAAATGTTCAACATCCTTAATCATCAGGGAAATGCAAATCAAAACAACAATGAGATTCCACCTCACACCAGTCAGAATGGCTAAGATCAAAAATTAAGGTGACAGCAGATGCTGGCAAGGATGTGGAGAAAAGGAAAACTCCTCCATTGCTGGTGGGATGGCAAGCTTGTAGAACCACTCTGGAAGTCAGTCAGGCATTTTCTCAGAAACTTGGACATAGTACTACCGGATAATCCAGCAATACCTCTCCTGGGCATATACCCAGAAGATGTTCCAACTGGTAAAACATGCTCCACTATGTTCATAGCAGCCTTATTCATAATACCCAGAAGTTGGAAAGAACCCAGATGACCCTCAACAGAAGAATGGATACAGAATGTGGTACATTTACACAATTTAGTACTATTCTCCTATTTAAAAAATGAATTTATGAAATTCTTGGGCAAATGGATGTGTCTGGAGGATATCATCCTTAGTGTGGTAACCAAATCACAAAAGAAGTCATTGGATATGTGCTCACTGATAAGTGGCTATTAGCCCAGAAACTTAGAATTCCCAAGATACAATTTGCAAAACACAAGAAAATCAAGAAGGAAGACCAGCGTGTGCATACTTCATTCCTCTTTTGAATAGGAAACAAAATACCCATGAAAGGAGTTACAGAGGTAAAGTTTAGAGCTAAGATGAAAGGATGGACTATCCAGAGACTACCCCACTCGGGGATCCATCCCATAATCAGTCACCAAACTCAGACACTATTTCATAGGACAGCAAGAGTTTGCTGAAGGGACCCTGATATAGCTGTCTTGTATGAGGCTATGCCAGTGCCTGGCAAATACAGAAGTGGATGCTCACAGTCATCTATATGATGGAACACAGGGCCCACAATGGAGAAGCTAGAGATAGAACTCCAGGAGCTGAAGGGGTGTGTAACCCTATTAGAAGAACAACAATATGAACTAACCAGAACCCCCAGAGCTCATGTCTCTAGCTGCATATGTAGCAGAAGATGGTCTAGTTGGCCATCACTGGGAAGAGAGGTCCCTTAGTATTGCAATCTTTATATGCCCTAATACAGGGGAACACCAGGGCCAAGAAGTGGGTGTAGGTGGGCAGAGGAGCAGGGCGGGGAAGGGAAGAGGAAACTTTTGGGATAGCATTTGAAATGTAAATTAAGAAAATATCTAATTAAATAATGCTACTATAGAAAAATGCACACAATAATTGGTAAGATAGTTCATACAAATGTAACTAATGAAATAAATGAAGAGATAATTTTCCATTTAAAATGCAAGTCATAATACCAAGCAGCATTTCAACATATAGTGACAAAACTCTAAAATGTGCGGTGTTAACCAGTATTTATGAAAATATAGATATAAATCATAAGTTTGTATTGACTTTTCCTTGTGTATGCTCTCTCCAGTTTCCTTTTGGAGGCACTCTGAGCTATGAGTTTGCTCTTGGCTCTGCTTTCATTGTGTCACATAAATTGGGCATGTTGCACCTTAATTTTCATTAAATTTTAAATCTTTAATTTCGTTACTTCTTCCTTGACCAAATTTTCAATGAGTAGGTTGTTGTTCCGCTACCATGTGGATGTGGCTTTTCTATTGTTTTTATTGCTATTGAAGACCATCCTTAATCCATATTGATATGATTAGGCATGTGATTACTTCAATCTTGTATCCACTGAGGCCTGTTTTGTGACCATAAGGTACCATAAGGTGCTGTGATAAAGTTATATTCTGTTTTAGAATGAATCATTCCATAGATATTTGTTAAATCCATTTGGTGAATGAATTCTATTCGTTTCAATATGTCTCTGTTTACTTTGTGTTTCCATGATCTGTGCGTTGCTGAGAGTAGACAGTTGATGTTTTCCACTATTATTCTGTGAGATATAATGTGTGCTTGGAGCTTTAATCAAGTTTCTTCTGTGAATGGTAGTTCCCTTGCATGTGGATCAGAGATGTTCAAAACTGAAAGTCCTTCTTTGTAAACTTTTTCTTTGATGAGTAGGAATTGTCCTTTTTTTTTTTTTTTACCCTTTTTGATAACTTTTTATTTAAAGTTGCTTTTATTTGATATTAGAATGGCTACTTCAACTTGATTCTTGGGACCATTTTCTTAGAAAATTCTTTTCTAACCCTTTACTCTGAGATGGTGTCTTTCTTTGACATGGAAGTGTGTTTCCTGTAGGCAGCAAAATGTTGAGCCCTGTTTATGTATCCAGTCTTTTAGTAAATGTCTTTTATTGGGGAGTTGAATTCATTGAGATTAAGAGATATTAAGGAATAGTGATTGTTGCTTCCTATAACATTTGATGTCATATTTATGTTTGTGTGGCTAACTTCTTTTGGGTTTGTTGAAAGAAGATTACTTTCTTGCTTTTTCTAAGTTGTAGTTTCCCTCCTTGTTTGGCATTTTCCAACTATTATCCTATGTAGGGATGGATTTGTGGAAAGATATTGTGTAAATTCGGTTTTATCATGGAATATCTTGGTTTCCCCATCTATGGAATTTGAGAGTTTTGCTGGGTGTAGTAGCCTGGGCTGGCATTTCTGTTCTCTTAGGCTCTGTATGACACCTACCCTGGATCTTCTAGATTACATAGTCTCTAGTAAGAAGGCTGGTCTAATAATGATAGGTCTGTTTTTCTATGTAACTTGAGTTTTTTTCCTATACTGCTTTTAACATTCCTATTTGTTATGGGCATCTGTTTCTTTAGGTTAGGGAAGTTTTCTTCTATAACATTGTTGATGGTGACTACTGACCTTTAAAGTTGGGAATCTTCACTCTCTTCTATACCCCTTATCCTTAAGTTTGGTCTTCACATTGTGTCCTGGATTTCTTGGATGTTTGAATTAGGAGCTTTTTGCGTATGCATTTTCTCTGACTGTTGTGTCAATCTTTTCTATGCTATTTTTGCACCTGAGAATCTCTCTTCTATCCCTTGTAATCTGTTGTGGATGCTTGCATCTATGACTCTTCTTCTCTTTCCTATGTTTTCCACATCATCCTTTTGTGAGGTCTTTAGTGTTTCTATTTCCAATTTTATATCCTGGATGGTTTTGTTCATTTCCTTTACCTGTTTGATTATGTTTACCTGCAATTCTTTAAGGGATTTTTGAGTTTCCTCTTTAATGACTTCAATACCTGTGTTCAACAGTATTTCTCTAATGGAATTATTTACCCTTTTTAAAGTCCTCTATCATCATCATGAGATGTAATTTAAAATCAAAGTGTTACTTTTNACCTGAGTCTTGATGACTCGTGGTGGGTTCCTATTAGGCAGGTAATTTGAGCAGAAGTAGGGGTCTTACCTGTGCTCATAGATGAGTCAGCACTCCTAAAAGACCAGCTCTCTCCCTATGGAATTTGTGTATGGAGCACTGTGGCACAGAAACAGTTCCTGCCCCAGATAGAAACCTGAAGAAACCTGTCCCAACCTGCTCCTAGGTTCTTGTGACCTGAGAGCCCCAGGCAGGTCTGAGCAGAAGTGGTGGTCTTACCTTTGTTCACAGCTTGTCAGCACTCCTGATAAATATGCTTCCTTCCAGTGGATTTTGGGTAAGTAGTTCTGTGGCACAGGATCAGTGCCAGGCCAAGACAGACACCGGAAAGGAACAATTTCTTCTATTGCATCTTCTATGCCTAAGACACTGTCTTCCATCAAATATATTCTGTTGGGGATAGTGGCTTCTGAAGTTCCTCTTCTATTACTTAGGTTTTCAGTCTCAAGGAGTTTGATATTCAGGTCCTGAAGAAATTTATTCACTTTCTCCGCCTCTTTGATTGTATTTTTTCTGTATACTTGTAGGGGATTCTTTCTTTCCTCTTTAAAGACCTCTATATGTTTGGTTGTACTTTTCTGTATTTCTTTAAGAGAATTATTCATTTCCTATTTACTGGCATCTATCACCTTTACAATACTGTATTAAAGTCATTTTCCTATATTTCATGATATCCAAAATATGCTATATTGGCTTAGTTCTCTTTGGAGGTGTCATCTATTTTTGCCGTTTGTTGATTTTGTTCTTTTGATGATATTTACCCATTTGGAAGGTTTTGTCCATGAATGTTCTTATAGTAATGGGTATTGGGGGAGTGTAAATTGCTGATCCTACTATGGATCATAATCTGATAGGTATGTGTAGGATGTCTGTTTCCAGACCTCCAGTTCTGTATGTGTCAGGAGCCCTAAGTTAGATAGACATTTGAATTACCACCAAGTATACAATTGTAGAGACTATCACAACAAGACACTCAATTTACCCAATCCATCGGTCTGCAAAACTACTGAAAAATATTTAAACTGACAAAGTCATAATTTATCCAATATATGAAGCAAATTCTTATTCATAGTAACTAAGTTAGTAAAATAATGTCCATAGCAAGGTTTTCTTATAAGCCAGTGACAAACCAACCATTCCATAAATGGAGTTAATGACTCCAGTTAATTCAGTGTGGATGTTATGGGCAAAAATATAATGTAGTTCAAAAAATACAAATCAAATTCAATGCTTCATCCATTTCACTCATTGTAATCTAACCAATTTATATAAATTAGGATAATGGGTATACATCTGTGTTGTTGCAATGTAATCCAAGACAGAACTGTTTCAAAACATATACCAACTAGACTTGAATAAAAAATATAAGCTGTATACTAACATAAGCAATAAGATTCTCTCTCCTCAATGACAACAAAAATTCTTCATTCTTTTGAGTAAATGAATAAATTGTTCTCAATCATATTAATGAAGTGTGAACAAACATAAACTAAAGAAATGTTTCATCAAATGGCACTGAGTGCCACAGAATGATTATCAGGCAAGAGAACAGCACAGGAACTCAGTGAATGTCCACACAGGTAATGATATAGGACAGGATGGGTGTTGAATCTCTATAATTCCAGGCATTTTTTTTTTGATTTTGCCTAATGACATGTTCTCCAGATGATAAGAATCTCAGGAAGGTTAAGGAGATTTTGTGAACATGACTATTATATAATAGTATATGAATAGCAGTGAGAATGCTCAACTCCTGCCTCAATGCTGCATGTCAGACTGCCCTTCCCTACACTAGACAATGGAAGATACAATGTCCCATGATTCAACTCAAAGTCTGAATGATATGAAACATTTATGACCTTCTCAACTCTTGTCTTACTATGGAAGTTCTGATAAAATCCATTATGTTTGTACATATGGCTGATGACACATGGTCTGGTCCAAGCTGTCCAGGGAAAGATTATCCCTGGGAAGAATTATGTCATGGTATGAATGAAATCATGGCACCTGAGGATGAAAAACATGATCTTCAAAACATGTTTTCAGAAAAGTTTTAATCAAAAGTTTTCAGACCTCAGATGTAGAGCTTGAGGCCAGAATTGTCCCGATGTATCCAGGGAAAATGATATAGAATGAATGGAAAGGAACTGTTGAATATAATTAAGTGGATATTCAGAGAGCAGTAGTCATAAAACAGACACATAGTTGTATGTGTGTGTGTGATATTTGTCTGCAGAAGAAACGGATTTCACAACAGGTCCATCTTAGTTCCTAGCAAATATGAAGAAGCTGCGTGTTTTCATTTTTTCCTTTTTGTTCCTGAAGTTTTCTCTCATCTTGTGCCATTTGACTGAACAGATTTGCTTTTGGAGGATAAAGAATAATGAAGATAATGATGGAGATTTCAGAAGTGACTGTGGTTTTTTCCTTGCAGCAGATGAGGGACCTATTGACGTATTTTATAATATTTCTGATTTTAGGTAAGTCATTGATTTTAATTCCTGCTCCAATGTAATGTATTAGGCGGACTTAGCTACATACGTAAACTGTGGGGGTGTGTCCTGTTCCTCCCTGGTAACTTTAAGAATTACTGAAAATTAATTATGATGTCCATCACTATTTTAATACTTTCAAATGTGTCACAGTTTAGATTAGCTTTACTACATTGGACTCCAGTTCACAATGCTGGACAATGAGAGAGACTGGAATCTATCGGTTGAGTCTTTGTGGATATCATATGCTGAAAGATGTAATATCATCTACCTTAAATTCACAATTCCCACCTGTGGCAAGAGATAGATAGATAGATAGATAGATAGATAGATAGATAGATAGATAGAAATGTAGAAATATAGATATGTAGATATACAGATATACAGATATAGATATATACATATATTCATATATATAATATATATACTTATACTCTATATATACACTTGTGAATATATATATATATATATATATATATATATATATATATATATATATACTTTGTTTTTTAAAATATTCTTTGAATGAGGCCCACCTGTCATTGTGGAGTTGACACTGAATGCAGAAAAACACTTCAAGGCTTCATATTCTGTTATCAGAATAATCTTTTCATCCACTTATACTAATGCCCATTCACATGTTAGGCTTATTTTCATTGTCAGATTAATGGCCAATATTTCTACTAATTATTGAATAAATATTGAAGTAACATGAGAGAAAATCTAGGAAAACAAATATACTTCTCGTGCATGAGAAGCTGTTCTCAAGGTGGCTACTTAGTTCTGAGACCCAAAATGAGAGAATTACCATTGGTGCTGCAGATGATGAAAGAAAGAGTGTTGAAGTCACTCACGTTTTAGCTAATCAATGTGCCTGGGACTTCTTTTTTTCATGAACTGAGGTTTCCTGTGCTTTTCCATCTCTGACTGTCATTCCATCTCTAATTCAATTTTCATGTCTTTCAGATTTAAAGAATACTTTTTTCAATTGATATGCACAGTAAACTGTGTGTACTTTGATAGTGATGGTGGATTCACATTATTATACTTCTGTGTTAGTTCAGTAGAAAATTCATTTCTGATGTATCCTGTAATACCACATACCTCATTTGGAAAAAATAGTGAAAATACTCGTTGGTGACCTTTTTATAAGCCAAAATAAGATTTAATATTGCAAATATATGTACTATGTCAATACATGTTTCAGGTTTAGAGAAAAAAACTTAGCTCCAAACCCTCAATTGAAAAATGCAAATGAGTATGTTTGAAGTTTTTACTCCTAATGAGAGGTAATTGCTAATAGATATAGATAAACTTTCAACTGTGCTGGGGCAGATGAACACATTTTATACGGAGAGAAGATCTCTGTACTTAGATATCACTTATAGGATCTCAAAGAGTTAGGAAGACTGCGATGATAAGAGAAATCTGATACCTTTATGAAACTGATATAATAGCGTCACACTAAAAGGTAACATTAAATTGATTTGTAAAAGAGCCTAAAGGATAATATTCTGCTTATGTGGAATATTGTATCATCATGTATGTTTTGAAGTAGACAAATAAAATTAAATGAAATATATCTTAAAATAATCTGTTGAATATTAAGAGTTGAAAATATTAAAATCATGTTATAAAAACATCATGGAAACTTTATTGATATTTTTTCTAATTGTGCTTATAATTAGCATTTACTTAATGTTTAACTTCAAAAAGGTTTTTCCTGTTTTGAAATTTGAAAAATACTTCTTGATAAAGTAATTTCTCTCCTAGAAACACTGATAATCTTTTTTAAGTAAACTGATTATTAGACAATATACACAGATATAAAATGTGTTGTTGAATACTCTCACACTATATCAAGTTGTATCATATAAGGGATTTTGAATATATTTTTAGTGTTAATCTTTTCATATTTTATGCTCTCTTACTATGCTTAATTCCAAAAAAATATTTTCTATGTTTTTAAACCATTTGGTACTCAACAATAGATATAGGATCCTCAGTTTTGGATATTATTTAATATGTATTAGTGGTATTTTTAGGATATGAAATGATATGAACATAAAAGTTGAACAAAAGTTTTTATGTATTATTTGATTCTCAAAATATTCATTATCATTATTATTATTATTATTATTATTATTATTATTATTATTATATGTGGTATGTAATGTAGCCTTCCAGCAGCTTAAGGTGAAGCAGGGCTAACCTGGAATGAGAGCTGCAAATGAAAAGTGGGAACAAGAGAAATATAGAGCTAAACATAGGTATTCTGATCAAGGCTCAAAGTTTATTTCTGTAGCTCCCGCTAATAAACACTTCAGCACACAGAACTCTTCTTGAGAAAGTTCCTGTACAGACTAAACATAGATAAGAGTTTCTTTTGACTGCACAAATGCTGGAGAACTTTAAGGGCCCTGTCAGTGTGGAAGGGGTTCTCTGGAGCAAGTCAGGGAAGGAGTTCTACAAGTGACAGACAGGACACAATGGAATGAGGATCTGAATGTAATTTCACAAAGTGGACACAAGTCTTATATAATATAGAAAAACAAAGCAGGAAGGTAAAGTACATTGAAGTTACCTGACACAAAACAAAGGAATGACTTCAAAAAGACTTACAAGAACCACAAAATATTTACAGTAAATGATAAACAGATCTGCCTGGGATCAGCTATGACAAGTAAGGATTTCACATCCTAGTGACAATTTGTGCTACTCCTTTGAGCCTTGTGAATGCTAGCACCAGGGGGTTCTGCTCTAGCAGACCTTCTCATGAATAATGTATTACCACAGCCACCCTATTTTCTAGGCCTAGGTAAATTCTTGCATATGAAAAACTTGGCTGTGCTTTTAAGAATCTGTGGGGATTCTCCATGTGTCAGAAGAATTCACCAACTTTCTTCTAATCTGCAATGTAGTCTGTAGAAGAATGTACCATGCTGTAGAAGATTCTCAGTATATACTTTGCTACGCTTGCCCTGAGATTTCTAACTCTTACATAGTAAAATACTGTAAGAAAGCATGTAAGACCCTCCACGATATTTCAGGGTCAAATCTGGGTCTTTCTAGCTATGGGAATGCGAAGGATCCAAGAGGATGAGGTTCTTTGAAACTCCTTGCCTCAGGAATGCTTCCAGGTTTTCAGGCCTGCCAAGCAAGTCACTACTGGAGAGGATGTAGCACAGAAACTACTCTCGAATTTGGCTACACTGACTGCTCTCATGGCCTTGGCTACACTGATTGTTCTCATGGCAGCACACTGACTCTCAACAGTAAAAAATGCATTTGAATAATAAAAACTTTTAAGGAGAATGTATTATGAGCAATTGTGATAAAAAAAAAACTGCATGGTACTGGTACAGCGACAGACATGTAGATCAATGGAATAGAATTGAAAACCCAGAAATAAACCCACACACCTATGGTTACTTGATTTTTGACAAGGGAGCTAAAACCATCCACTGGAAAAAAAGACAGAATTTTCAAAACATTGTGCTGGTATAACTGGTGGTTATCATGTAGAAGAATGAGAATTGATCCATTCTTATGTCCTTGTACAAAGCTCAATTCTAAGTTGATCAAGGAACTCCACATAAAACCAGAGACACTAAATCATATAGAGGAGAAAATGGGGAAAATGCTCAAAGATATGGGCACAGGGGAAAAATTCCTGAACAGAACAGCAATGGCCTGAGCTATAAGATCAAGAATCGATAAATGGGACCTCATAAAATTGCAAAGATTCTGTTGGGAAAAAGATACAGTCAATAAGACAAAAAGGCCACCACAGATTGGCAAAGAATTTTTCCCAATCCAAAATCTGATAGGGGACTAATATCCAATATATACAAAGAGCTAACCAAGCTGAACTCCATAAATTCAAACAACACCATTAAAAAATGGGGTACAGAGCTAAACAAAGAATTCTCAACTGAGAAATACAGAAGGGCTAAGAAGCACTTGAAAAAAATGTTCAACATCCTTAATCATCAGGGAAATGCTAATCAAAAAAAACCCTGAGATTCTACATCACACCAGTCAGAAAGGTTAGGATCAAAAAATTCAGGTGAGAGCAGATTCTGGCAAGGATGTGGAGAAAGAGGAACACTCCTCCATTGTTGGTGGGATTGCAAGCTGGTACAACCACTCTGGAAATCAGTCTGGTGGTTTCTCTGAAATCTGGACATAGTAATACTGGTAGATCCAGCAATACTACTCCTGCGCATATACCCAGAAGTTGTTTCAAATGGTAATAAGGACAAATGCTCCACTATGTTCATAGTGGCCTTATTTATAATAGCCAGAAGCTGGAAAGAACCCAGATGTCCAACAACAGAGGAATCGATACAGAAAATGTGGTACATTTACACAGAGGAGTACTACTCTGCTATTAAAAACAATGAAGTAACAAAATTCTTAGGCAAATAGTTGTATCTGGAGGATATCATCCTGAGTGAGGTAACTCAATCCCAAAAGAAGTCACTTGATATGCACTCATTGATAAGAGGATATTAGCCCAGAAACCTAGAAGACCCAAGATACTATTTATAAAACACAAGAAAATCAAGAGGGAAGACCAACGCATGGATACTTCATTTCTCCCTAGATTAGGGAATAAAACATCCATGGAAGGAGTTACTGAGACAAAGTTTGGAGGTAAGAAAAAAGAATGGCCCATCCAGAGACTTCCCCACCCGAGGGTCCATCCCATATTCAGCCACCAAACACAGACACTACTGCATATGCCAGCAAGATTTTGCTGAAAGAACCCAGATATAGCTATCTCCTGTGAGGCTTTGCCAGTGCCTGGCAAATACAGAAGTGCATGACAGGAACCCCAATGTAGGAGCTAGAGAAAATCATCAAGGAGCTGAAGGTGTCTGCAACACTATAGGTGGAACAACAATATGAACTAATCAGTACCCCCAGAACTCCTGTCTCTAGATGCATATGTTGCAGAAGATGGTCTCGTAGGCCATCATTGGGAAGAGAGGCCCCTTGGTTTAGCAAACTTTATATGCCCCAGTACAGGGGAATGCAAAGGCCTAGAAATGGGAGTGAGTGGGTAGGGGAGCATAGGGGAATTTTGGAATAGCATTTGAAAAGTAAATGAAGAAAATATCTAATAAAAAAGAAAAAAGGGAGAATGTGTTATATATTTAATATGTGGTTTATGTCATGGTTTTATTATGGATATGTGGAAATACGTCTTTTTTCCAATTTTTATTAGATATTTTCTTCATTTACATTTCAAATGCTATCCCTAAAGCCCCCTATACCCTCCTCCATCCTGCGCCCTACTCCCCTACCCACCCCCTCCCATATCTTGGCCCTGGCATTCCTCTGTACTGGGGCATATAAAGTTTGCAAGACAAAGGGGCCTCTCTTCCCACCCAATGATGGCCAAATAGGCCATCTTCTGCTACATAAGTAGCTAGAGACATGAGCTCTGGAGGTACTGGTTAATTCAAAATGTTCTTCCAATTATAGGTTTGGAGACCCCTTCAGCTCCTTGGGTACTTTCTCTAGCTCCTCCATTGGGAACCCTGTGTTCCATCTAATAACTGACTGTGAGCATCTACGTCTGTGTTTGCCAGGCACTGGCATAGCCTCACACGAGACAGGGCCCTGTCTATATCAGGGCCCTTTCAGCAAAATCTTGCTGGCATATGCAATAGTGTCTGCCTTTGGTGGCTGACTATGGGATGGATTTCTGGCTACAGCAGTCACTGGTTGGTCCATCGTTTTGTCTCAGTTTCACACTTGATCTCTGTAACTCCTTCAATGTGTGCTTTGATCCTAATTCTAAGAAGGGGCGAAGTGTCCACACTTTGGTCTTCATTCTTCTTGAGTTTCATGTGTTTTGCAAATTGTATCTTGGGTAATATAAGTTTCTGGGCTAATATCCACTTATCAGTGAGTACATGTTATGTGAGTTCTATTGTGATTGGGTTACCTCACTCAGTATGATACCCTCCAGATCCATCCATTTGCCAATTATTTTATACTACTCTCCTTCAATACTACTGTAATCTAGTTCAAGGTTGGCATTCAGATATAACACAATCTTTATTTTCACAAATACCAAACTTATATCATAGTGCCCTATATATATGAATACTTAAATTATATTTAATTCTAACGATCAATAATTTATGAGGTTTATTTTAAGACATTTAGTCAGAAATTTAGTATATCTCATATTACTAACTATGCAGCAACTGAAATTTTATGTTTCAAACATATCCTTTAATCAAAATTATGCATTGTTTTAGAATACCAGCAAGAAGATATGAGTTTTTCCTTGTACTGTTTTTTGCTACTGATGAAATCAACAAAAATCCTTATCTTTTACCAAACATGACTTTGGTGTCCCCCATTGATCATGGTCAGTGTGAAAAAACATTGGGAGAGCTGGATAAAATATATTCAGAAGGGAACAAGAATACGCCATTTAGTGATTATATGTGTGCTGTTTATGGAACCTGTGACATAAGCCTTATAGGACCAACATGGAAAACATCTGTAAAACTGTCAATTCATTCTGGGGCACCAAGGGTAAGAATATGTAACACTGAATGAGTTAACAATTTTTTGTGTTTAAAGATTCATTTATTTAATGTAAGTGAGTACATTGTCACTGCCTTTAGACAGACCAGAAGAGGGTATCAGATCCCATTACAGGTGGTGACTAACCACCACGTGGTTACTGGGAATTGAACTCAGAAACCCTATAAGAGCAGTCAGTGCTCTTAAACATTGAGCCATCTCCCTAGCCCAAATTAATGACTTTTAAACTCCATTTACATGTGCCTACAAGAAACTTGGACAGTATGCATTTATGAGTGCACTGCTACACACACACACACTAAAGAGTTAAATAATAGGATCATAGATGTACTGGGAAAACAGGCAAAACTGTTTTCTAGGACATTCAGACTTGTCAGGAATACTCTAGACTCTAATAGGAATAATACACAATATTTTTATTATAATCGTAATATCTTTAATATGAGTTCAGAAAGGTGAATGACATTACCTGTGTATAAGTACAAATATCCTAGCAATCTTATTCTTCATGTGGGTGTTTCATCCTCTCTTCTACATCCTTTAGGTTTTCTTTGGACCATTTAATCTTGAGCTGAATGACCATGACCAGTTTCCCCATGTCCACCAGGTAGCCACTAAGGACACACATTTGCCCCATGGCATGGTCTCCTTGATGCTTCATTTTAGATGGACTTGGATAGGACTGGCCATCTCAGATGATGACCAGAGTATTCAGTTTCTATCAGATTTGAGAGAAGAAATGCAAAGACATGGAATCTGTTTAGCTTTTGTTAATATGATCCCAGAAGACATGCAGTTATACACGAAAAGGGCTAATATATATGATAAACAAATTATGGAATCAACAGCAAAGGTTGTTACCATTTATGGTGAAATGAACTCTACCTTAGAAATCAGCTTTAGAAGGTGGAAAGATTTAGGTGTAAGGAAAATTTGGATCACAACCTCACAATGGGATGTTATCACAAATAAAAAAGATTTCACCCTTGATTTCTTTGAAGGGACTGTCACTTTTGCACACCACGTAAGTGAAATTGTTAAATTAAGGAATTTCATGCAAACAAGAAACAGTGACAAATACCCAGTAAATATTTCTCAGTCTAGACTGGGGTGGAATTACTTTAATTGTTCCATCTCTAAGAACAGCAATAAAAAGGATCATCTTACATTCAACAACACATTGGAATGGACAGCACGGCACAAATATGACATGGCCCTGAGTGAGGAAGGCTACAATTTGTATAATGCTGTGTATGCTGTGGCCCACACCTACCATGAACTCATTCTTCAACAAGTAGAATCTCAGCAAATGACAGTACCCAAAGGAGTATTCCCTGACTGTCAGCAGGTAACGTTTCTTACATTTCATTATACTTAGATATATCAATAGGTTCTTTTCAATGGACCCAGAGAAACAGCTGTACATTTCTTAGAGATTATTCTCTCAGTGGAACGATTTCTAAAGTGCAAATCTCCCTAATGAATCTTTAACATGGATAAATATCATGCACAAGGATCACATTTAATAGGAGACAAGACATTTTTCATGCTATTAGTGAGTATTGTGAAAATGTGTCTCAACATTTCACCAAATGACTTCAAAATTTAAAATAGAAGACAAAAGGTTTGTCATAAAGCTCTTAAGTGATGACTAGACTAGAATATTTTTCTAAAGAATTAGTTTTAATGTGCTAAATATGGAAGCATAACCATGAGTGAAAAGAAACTAAACCAGTGTCAACAACTAATTAATGACTACCAAAAGTCTTTCTTTTGTTCAATACCAATCCATCCTTAACTTATCTTCTTCATTATTCTGTCTCTTCCTCTCTGTCTGTCTCTCTGTCTCCCCTCTTCCTCCTTTTCCTCCTCCTCCTCCTTCTTCCCTTCTCAATCTCTCTCTCTCTCTCTCTCTCTCTGGCTTCTCCTCTCTGGCTCACGTTCACCATGAATCCAGCATCTTCTCCTGCCTCTGGCTCCCACCTTAGGATCCTACATGTTTGTGCCATTGCCCCTTGGCTCCCAGTTTCCTAACCTTGAGGGCAGATTATTACAGTAGCCTCTGAAATAGTGTATTTTCATTTTCAGTCAACTCGGGAGCATTTTTCTGATTTTACTTCCATTTTCTGTTTTGATACATTCATTACAAAAGAAAACATTTTAATCCTCACACTGTACATCTTTCTGTCACTGCTTCCTAGCTTCATTCCACTATTGATGGAGAAGGTGCCTTGTACATTATCTTTTTTTTTTATAATAATGGATACTTGTTTTGAGTTTCAATAAATGACTTCTCTAGAGACTGTTTCATGTGCACATGCAATGAATGGATATCTTCATACTCTGGGTTTTCTAGAGTAAATATAATTGCTTATTCCTTCTTTAAAAAAAAGAATTAGTTTTAGAATAATTAATTAATTAATTTTTCTCAAGAATTAGTACATTGGCTATGATTAATAGTTATTCATTTAAATTAACAATGATTTACAAAACCATAAAAATTATGACTACATATTTTATTAAGTTTATGTATATCTCATATATGTATACTGTTTGCATGTGAAAGACCCTAAACTTACAGAGATTCAGGCGTCCCCTTCATTTGCACACACATGACTTCCCATTTTTAGAACTACCATTTCTGAGGAACGTGCTCATACACACACCTGCACAGTGATACTTGTTATCTGGTAATCATTTTTTCTAGCACATTTTACCATGGAACATTAATATGAACTATTTTAATTTTAAATCATCCTTGAGGCATATTGTATTTTACTAGAATGGATTACATTACTACAGCTGTATTTCTCAAATTATGAGAAATTCTCAACTTGGCATTCCCTTTATTGATATGCATGTGTAAACATCTAATGATGCATCTCAATTAGGTGTCTTCCGTGCTGAAATCCAGGATATTTACTAACCCTGTTGGAGAACTGGTGAACATGAAGCATAGGGAAAATCAGTGTGCACATTATGACATTTTCATCATTTGGAATTTTCCAAAAAGGCCTTGGATTAAAAGTGAAAATAGGAAGCTATTTGCCTTGTTTCCCACAGAACCAACAACTTCATATATCTGAAGATTTGGAGTGGGCCACAGGAGGACCATCAGTGCGTATACCAAATTTTAATGTGTTTCAGGATATGTAATTTTAAAATATGAGACACAGAAGTAATAGCCCTGTGGTTAAGGCCAATTGCTTCTCTTGCAATATACCATCCTCAGTTACAAGTAAAAACATTTAATAACTCTCAACTTTATGTAAATCTTGATAAAGGTATCAACAACCTCTAGATTAGAAGTTCAATAGGTGCCCACATGCTTATTCACCCACAATACAGGAATATAATTTTATATATATACATATATATGTATATATATGTATATATATATATATATATATATATATATATATATATATATATATATGTGTGTGTGTGTGTGTGTGTGTATACATATATATGTGTATATATATACATATATATATATATACAATTTTCTGATTCCTTGTGAATATATTTACAGCCTACTTAAATATAGTATGTATTCATTAAAAGAAATCTTTCCCCAGAAACAAAGTTTGTTTAAATTATATATTTTTACAGAAATCCATCAACGTAATCCACTATATAAACAAACTCAAAGACAAAAACCACATGATCATCTCCTTAGATGCTGAGAAAGCTTTTGACAAAATCCAACACCCATTCATGATAAAAGTCTTGGAAAGTTCAGGATTTCAAGGCCCATACCTAAACATAAAAAAAGCAATCTACATCAATCAGTACCCAACATCGAAGTAAATGGAGAGAAGCTGGAAGCAATCCCACTACAATCAGGGACTAGACAAGGCTGCCCACTTTCTCCCTCCCTATTCAATATAGTACTTGAAGCAATTCGACACCAAAAGGTCAAGCGGATACAAATTGGAAAGGAAAAAGTCAAAATATCACTATTTGCAGATGATATGATAGTATATATAAGTGACCCTAAGGACTCCACCAGAGAATTCCTAAACCTGATAAACAGCTTTAATGAAGTATTTGCTTATAAAATTAACTCAAACAAATCAATGGCCTTTCTCTATACAAAAGATAAATGGCCTGAGAAAGAAATTAGGGAAACAACACCCTTCACAATAGTCACAAATAATAAAAAATATCTTGGTGTGACTCTAAGGAAGTGAAAGATCTGTATGATAAGAACTTCAAGTCTCTGAAGAAAGAAGTTGAAGATCTCAGAAGATGGAAAGAGCTC
Organism: Mus minutoides; assembly: GCA_902729485.2. NCBI lineage: Eukaryota > Metazoa > Chordata > Mammalia > Rodentia > Muridae > Mus > Mus minutoides. The sequence continues at coordinate 54,234 of LR753923.1, read as the reverse complement.
CCATGCTCATGGATTGGCAGGATCAACAAAATAAAAATGGCTATCTTGCCTAAAGCAATCTACAGATTCAATGCAATCCCCATCAAAATTCCAACTCAATTATTCAATGATTTAAAAAGGGCAATTTACAAATTCATCTGGAATAACAAAAAACCTAGGATAGCAAAAACTCTTCTCAACAATAAAAGAACCTCTGGTGGAATCTCCATGCCTGACCTCATGCTGTACTCCAGAGCAACTGTAATAAAAACTGCATGGTACTGGTACTGCAAAAGATGGGTAGATGAATGGAATAGGATTGAAGACCCACAAATGAATCTACACACATATGGTTACCTGATCTTTGACAAGGGAGCTAAAACCTTCCAGTGGAAAAAAGACAGCATTTTCAACAAATGGTGCTGGCACAAATGGCGGTTATCATGTAGAAGAATGCGAATTGATCCATACTTATCTCCTTGTACTAAGGACAAGTCTAAGTGGATTAAGTAACTCAACATAAAACCAGAGACACTGAAACTTATAGAGGAGAAAGTGGGGGAAAGCCTCCAAGATATGGGCACTGAGGAAATTTTTCTGAATAGAACAGCAATGGCTTGTGCTCTAAGATCAAGAATTGACAAATGGGGCCTCATAAAGTTGAAAAACTTCTGTAAGGCAAAAGATACTGTCAATAAGACAAAAAGCCACCAACAGATTGGAAAAGTATCTTTACCAACCCTAACTCAGATAGGGGACTAATATCCAATATATATATAAAGAAATCAAGAAGGTGGATGCCAGAAAATCAAATAACCCCATTAAAAAATGAGGCACAGAGCTAAATAAAGAATTCTCAACTGAGGAATACTGAATAGATAAGAATACTGAATGGATAAGAAGCACCTGAAAAAAATGTTCAATATCCTTAATCATCACGGAAATTGAAATCAAAACTACCCTGAGATTCCACCTCACACCAGTCAGAATGGCTAAGTTCAAAAATTCAGGTGACAGCAGATGCTGGCATGGATGTAGAGAAAGAGGAACACTCCTCCTTGTTGGTGGGATTGCAAGCTTATACAACCACTCTGGAAATCAGTCTGGTGGTTCCACAGAAAATTGGACATAGTACTACTGGAGGATCCTGCATTAATATATCCAGAAGATGTTCCAACTGGTGATAAAGACACATGCTCCACTATGTTTATACCAGCCTTATTTACAATAGGCAGAAGCTGGGAAGAACCCAGATGTCCCTCAACAGAAGAATGGATACAGAAAATGTGGTACATTTACACAATGGAGTACTACTCAGCTATTAAAAACAATTAATTTATTAAATTCCTAGGCAAACAGATTGATCTGGAGGGTATCATCCTGAGTGAGGTAACCTAATCCCAAAAGAACTCACATAACATATACTCACTGATAAGTGGATACTAGACCAGAAACTTATGTTACCCAAGATACAATTTACAAAACACATGAAACTCAAGAAGAATGAAGACCAAAGTGTGGACACTTCGCCCTTCTTAGAATTAGGAACAAAGCACACATTTATGTAGTTACAGAGATCAAGTGTGGAGCTGAGACAAAAGGATGGACCAACCAGCGACTGCTGCAGCAGGGGATACATCCCATAATCAGCCACCAAACACAGACACTATTGCATATGCCAGCAAGATTTTGCTGGAAGGGCCCTGATATAGCTCTCTCGTGTGAGGCTATGCACTGGCAAACACAAAAGTAGATGCTCACAGTCAGCTATTAGATGGAACACAAGGTTTCCAATGGAGAAGCTAGAGTAAGTACCCAAACAGCTGAAGGGGTCTCCAACTCCATAAGTGAAAGAACAATATGAACTAACCAGTACCCCCAGAGTTCATGTCTCTAGCTGCTTATGTAGCAGAAGATGGCCTAGTTGGCCATCACTGGGAAGAGAGGCTCCTTGGTCTTGCAAACATTATATGCCCCATTACAGAGGAACACCAGGGCCAAGATTTGGGAGTTGGTGGGTAGGGGAGCATGGCGGGGGATGGGGGAGGGTATAGGGGACTTTCAGGGTAGCATTTGAAATTTAAATGAAGAAAATATCTAATAAAAATTGGAAAAAATAAATTATATATTTTTATTGGCTATTTTAGTTATTTACATCTCAAATACTATTCCCCTTCCTGGTTTACCCTCCTCTGTGGAGGGTTGCTTTATCTGGCATGAGTGGGACGGAAGGCCCATGGTCTTCTGGAGAATTGATACCCCAGCATGGATGAATGCTAGGGTGCTGAAGTGGGAGTGTGTGTGTGGTTGTGGTAGCTCCCTTATGGAAGCAGGAGGATATGGGAATGAGATAAGGGTTCCAGGTTTAATTTTAAACTTAGAAAATTTTAATTGATTTCATAAGATCTTATATAACTTATTTTGCTCATATTCATTAAAAGACGCCTTCTTGATTTACCCAACCTTCTGTCTCCATACAACTCAGTGTTCTTATTTTTTTCTTTTTTTTTTGTCCAGATTTTTTATTAGATATTTTATTTACATTTCAAATGTTATCTCCTTTCCTAGTTTATTCTCCCCCTTCCCCTACTCCTGAACACTCCCAATCCCATTCCCGGTCCTGGAATTCCCCTATACTGGGGCATAGAGCCTTCACAGGACCAAGGGACTCTCCTCCCATTATTGACAAACTAGGCCATCCTCTGCTACATCAATAGCTAGAGCCACAAGTTCCAAGATGTGTATTCTTTGATTGGTGGCATAATTCCAAGAGCTCTGTGGGTACTGGTTAGTTCGTATTGATGTTCCCTCTATGGGGCTTCAGTCCTCTTCAGCGCCCTGGGTATTTCTCTGGCTCCTTCCTTGGGGACTTTGGACTGTGTCCAATGGATGCCTAAGAATTTCATAAATTCGTTGTTTTTAATAGCTGAGTAGTAGTCCATTGTGTAAATTACCACAATTTCTGTATACATTCCTCTGTTGAGGGATATCTGGGTTCTTTCCAGCTTCTGGCTATTATATATAGGTCTGCTATGAATATAGTGAAGCATTTGTTCTTATTACAAGTTGGAACAACTTCTGGGTATATGCCCAGTAGAGGTATTGCTGGATCTACCGATAGTACTATGTCCATTTTTCTGAGGAACCACCAAATTGATTTCAGAGTGGTTGTACCAGCTTGCAATCCCACCAGCAATGGAGGAGTGTTCTTCTTTCATCTCCCCACCAGAGTCTACTGTCACCAGAATTTTTTATTTTAACCATTCTGTCTGTTGTGAGATGAAATTTCAGGGTTGTTTTAATTTGCATTTCCCTGATGATTTTGAAGATATTTTCAAGTGCTTCTCAGACCTTCAGTATTCTTCACTTGAGAATTCTTTGTTTAGCTCTGTACACTATTTTTAATAGCATTATTAGTTTTTCTGGATTCCAGCCTCTTGAGTTCTTTGTATATATTGGATATTAGTCCCATGTTCATATATCATGGGAGAGAAATTGATGCCACATAAATATTACTTTTGGATTAATAAGCTTAGGAAGAAAATTTTCAAATTGCTACAACCTCAATGTTACATATAAAATATTACATAATATAGTAAATGTTGTATGACATTCAGTGCATTGCAGGGTAACACAAAATAATAATGTTCCTGAAACTGTGATGTAATGTTAGTTATCAGAGGAATATTTGAAACCATATCTGTTAATGTCTCAAATATCAGTCTATAGGTCATTATACATAGGATGTACACATAAACCACACAGACATGCATACACATATTATATAATATTTATGTATTGCCTCAGGTTCCCTCCTCCATGTGTAGTGTGACATGTGCTGCTGGATTCAGGAAAATTCATCAGAAACAAACAGCAGACTGCTGCTTTGACTGTGTTCAGTGCCCAGAAAATGAGGTTTCCAATGAAACAGGTACATGCTTGCATGCAGAAGCAAAATTGCTATATTCAAATGCCTTCTCTTTCTAAACTAGAAATAATATATGACCTAGTTGGAAACTGAAGACCTAAAATTTCCATGTTCCATGTTTCAGAACTTGATAATTAATGTCTACTTCTTTTAGACATAGCAAATAACTTGCCACATTTTCTACAAACAATGCATTTCATTCACAATATGAGGGTTACTAATTTTATTATATGGAAAATATTTAGGGGGACATACCTGTATAACTATTTTTTAAACAAAAATATTAGGAATAATCTAAGGATATAGTTATTCTTCTTTGATTCTCTGTACAAAGAAACTTGACGACATGATCAGTCCACAATCTTTCCCTCCATCTCCCAACTTAGTCCCTGTCAAAAACCAGATGCTCATCATCACAGTTGTTGTTTAATGAAATGTATTTTGAGAGCTTAGATGGCTTAAAGGATTAATCATTTCCTGGCAAAGAATTAGAACGAGAGTGAAGATTTCAAGAATTCAACAAGAGATGGGAGAGTGCTTATAATCAATCAAAGCCTACCTGAGGAAAGATGGTGAATGTGAATATCCATAACCTTCATGTCATACAGTTTAGAATATGTAGTTGGGAAGAAAGAGATCTTACTAAAATGAGAGGGAAATGCATAAGCTTATGAGGCATACAGCTTCAAGAATGAAAATGTTCCTTTATGTAAATATTTGCATGAGGAATTGTATGTTCTGGTGCCTATGTGTAGAAACAGAAAGGAGACAACTCTCAAAGAAAACAAAGTTCGTAAGTCTTGCAAACTTTATATGCCCCAGTACAGGAGACCGCCAGGGCAAAGAGGGAGTGGGTGGGTAGGGGAGCAGGGCAGGGGAAGGGTATAGGGAACATTCGGGATAGCATTAGAATTGTAAATAAAGAAAATATCTAATAAAATAAAAAAATTTTAAAAAGAAAACAAAGTACATAATGTATTTCATCAACTGTTATCAGTAACTATGTGTGCACACACACACTTGTATGTGATAGTGAATTTATGGTTTGAGGAATTAAATAATCTGAGATTATACATATTAATATTCATCAACTTTTCATTTTTTAAAATAATTTCTGCTGTTCAATTCCCGATGATGGTGTTTTGTCCCATCACAAAGCATAGGTTAATAGAGAACAATCTTGAGTTAGTGGTCCCTACAATAATAAGGAATGGAGTGGATTCTCAGAACCAAATTATTTATTGATATATGGTCTGAATAATACAAATGCACAATTATTAACTGCATAATTATGATATCATATAAGGGTCTATTGTTGTTTCTCAGCAGATATGGAACAGTGTGTGAAGTGTCCAGATGATGAGTATGCCAACTTAGAGAAAACCTTCTGCCTCCAAAGAGCTGTGTCATTCCTGGCTTATGAAGATCCATTGGGGATGGCTCTAGGATGCATGGCCCTGTCCTTCTCTGCCCTCACAGTTCTAATACTAGTCACTTTTGTGAAGTACAAGAATACTCCCATTGTGAAGGCCAATAACCGCATTCTCAGTTACATCCTGCTCATCTCTCTAGTCTTCTGTTTTCTCTGTTCATTG
>LR753923.1:10391-48371 GCA_902729485.2 Mus minutoides | reverse complement strand
GAGAAAGTACCCAAGGAGCGGAAGGGGTCTTCAACCCTCTAGGTGGAAGAATAACATGAACTAACTAGTTCCCCCTGCGCTCATGTCTCTAACTGCATATATAGAAGAAGATGGCCTAGTTGGCCATCATTGGGAGGAGAGGCCCCTTGGTCATACAGACTCTATATGCCCCAGAACAGGGGAATGCCAGGGCCATTACATGGGAGGGGGTGGGTAGGGGAGCAGGGCGGGGACGCGGGAGGGTAAGGGAAAATTTCTGGATAACATGTGAAATGTTAATGAAGAAAATATCTAATAAAGAGAGGAAAGAAAAAAAAAGACAATATATGTATTTAGCATCTTTTGGGGAGACAGGAAATATTCATTTGCTAAATGTAGGCTTCAAGTGATCCTTCTGGGAGAATGACAGCAATGTACAGAGAAATTGAATGCAGAAATGAATGCAATATGGTCTGACATTTGGACACAACACCCTGTAAAAAAGTGACAGGGAAATAAAACAGTACACATGTCAAAAAAAAATGGGGTACAGAGCTAAACAAAGAATTCTCAACTGAGGAATACAGAAGGGCTAAGAAGCACTTGAAAAAAATGTTCAACATCCTTAATCATCAGGGAAATGCAAATCAAAAAAACCCGGAGATTCCATATCACACCAGTCAGAATGGCTAGGATCAAAAACTTCAGGTGACAGCAGATGCTGGCAAGGATGTGGAGAAAGAAGAACACTCCTCCATTGTTGGTGGGATTGCAAGCTGGTACAACCACTCTGGAAATCAGTCTGGTGGTTTCTCTGAAATCTGGACATAGTAATAATGGTAGATCCAGCAATACTACTCCTGCTCATATACCCAGAAGATGTTTCAACTGGTAATAAGGACACATGCTCCACTATGTTCATAGTGGCCTTATTTATAATAGCCAGAAGCTGGAAAAAAAACCCAGACATCCATTAACAGAGGAATGGATACAGAAAATGTGGCACATTTACACAATGGAGTACTACTCTGCTATTAAAAACAATGAACTAATAAAATACTTAGGCAAATGGATGTATCTGGAGGATATAATCCTGAGTGAGGTAACCCAATCCCAAAAGAAGTCACTTGATATGCACTCACTGATAAGTGGATATTAGCCCAGAAACCTTGAAGACCCAAGACACTATTCCTAAAACAGAAGAAAATCAAGAGGGAAGACCAACGTGTGGATACTTCATTTCGTCCTAGATTAGGGAATAAAACATCCATGGAAGGAGTTACTGAGACAAAGTTTGGAGCTAAGACAAAAGGATTGCCCATCCAGAGACTTCCCCACCTGAGGATCCATCCCATATTCAGCCACCAAACGCAGACACTATTGCATATGCCAGCAAGATTTTGCAGAAAGGACCCAGATATAGCTATCTTCTGTGAGGCTTTGAAGTGCCTGGCAAATAGAGAAGTGGATGCTAACAGTCATCTATAGGATGGAACACAGAACCTAATGTAGGAGCTAGAGAAAATACCCAAGGAGCTGAAGGTGTCTGCAACACTATAGGTGGAACAACAATATGAACTAATCAGTACCCCCAGAACTCCTGTCTCTAGATGCATATGTTGCAGAAGATGGTCTCGTAGGCCATCATTGGGAAGAGAGGCCCCTTGGTTTAGCAAACTTTATATGCCCCAGTACACAGGAATGCAAAGGCCTAGAAATGGGAGTGAGTGGGTAGGGGAGCATAGCAGAGGGAGTTTATAGGGGACTTTTGGAATAGCATTTGAAATGTAAATGAAGAAAATATCTAATAAAAAAGAAAAAAAGGGAGAATGTGTTATATATTTAGTATATGGTTTAAGTCATGGTTTTATTATGGATATGTGGAAATACGTCTTTTTTCCAATTTTTTTTAAAGATTTATTTTATTTATTATATGTAAGTACACTGTAGCTGTCTTCAGACACCCCAGAAGAGGGTGCCAGATCTTGTTACGGATGGTTGTGAGCCACCATGTGGATGCTGGGATTTGAACTTATCACCTTCGGAAGAGCAGTCGGGTGCTCTTACCTGCTGAGCCATCTCACCAGCCCTTTTTTCCAATTTTTATTAGATATATTCTTCATTTGCATTTCAAACGTTATCCTTAAAGTCCCCTATACCCTCCTCCATCCTGCACCTTTCTCCCCTACCCACCCACTCCCACATCTTGGCCGTGGCATTCTTCTGTACTGGGACATATAAAGTTTGCAAGACAAAGGGGCCTCTCTTCCCAATGATGGCCAACTAGGCCATCTTCTGCTACATAAGAAGCTAGAGACACAAACTCTGGGGGTACTGGTTAATTCATATTGTTCTTCTACCTATAGGATTGGAGAACCCTTCAGCTCCTTGGGTACTTTCTCTAGCTCCTCCATTGGAAACCCTGTGTTCCATTTAATAGCTGTCTGTGAACATCTACTTCTGTGTTTGCCAGGCACTGGCATAGCCTCACAGGAGACAGGGCCCTGTCTATATCAGGGCCCTTTCAGCAAAATCTTGCTGGCATATGCAATAGTGTCTGCATTTGGTGGCTGACTATGGGATGGATCCCCTGCTGCAGCAGTCATTGGTTGGTCCATCCTTTTGTCTCAGCTTCACACTTGATCTCTGTAACTCCTTCAATGTGTGCTTTGTTCCTAATTCTAAAAAGGGGCGAAGTGTCCACACTTTGGTCTTCATTCTTCTTGAGTTTCATGTGTTTTGCAAATTGTATCTTGGGTAATATAAGTTTCTGGGCTAATATCCACTTATCAGTGAGTACATGTTATGTGAGTTCTTTTGGGAATGGGTTACCTCACTCAGTATGATACCCTCCAGATCCATCCATTTGCCAATTATTTTATACTACTCTCCTTCAATACTACTGTAATCTAGTTCAAGGTTGGCATTCAGAGATAAAACATTTTTTATTTTCACAAATACCAAACTTATATCATAGTGCCCTATGTATATGAATTCTTAAATTATATTTAATTCTAAAGATCAATAATTTATGAGGTTCATTTTAAGACATTTAGACAGAAATTTGGTATATCTCATATTACTAACTATACAGCAACTTAAATTTTACGTTGCAAACATATCCTTTAATCATAATTATGCATTGTTTTAGAATACCAGCAAGAAGATATGAGTTTTTCCTTGTGCTGTTTTTTGCTACTGATGAAATCAACAAAAATCCTTATCTTTTACCAAACATGACTTTGGTGTCCCCCATTGATCATGGTCAGTGTGAAAAAACATTGGGAGAGCTGGATAAAATATATTCAGAAGAGAACAAGAAAATGGCACTTAGTGATTATATGTGTGAAATTTATGGAACCTGTTACATAAGCCTTACAGGACCAACATGGAAAACATCTGTAAAACTGTCAACTAATTCTGGGACACCAAGGGTAAGAATATGTGACACTGGATGAGTTAATAACTTTTTGTGTTTAAAGATTCATTTATTTAATGTAAGTGAGTACATTGTCACTGCCTTTGGACAGACCAGAAGAGGGCATCAGAGCCCATTACAGGTGGTGATTAACCACCACATGGTTACTGGGAATTGAACTCAGAAACCCTATAAGAGCAGTCAGTGCTCTTAAACATTGAGCCATTTCCCTAGCCCAAGTTAATGACTTTTAAACTCCATTTACATGTACCTACAAGAAACTTGGACAGTATGCATTTATGAGTGCACCGCTACACACACACACACACACACACACACACACACACACACACACACACTAAAGAGTTAAATAATAGGATCATAGATGTACTGGGAAAACAGGCAAAACTGTTTTCTAGGACATTCAGACTTGTCAGGAATACACTAGACTCTAATACGAATAATACACAATTTTTATATTATAATCGTAATATCTTTAATATGAGTTCAGAAAGGTGAATGACATTACCTGTGTATAAGTACAAATATCCTAGCAATCTTATTCTTCATGTGGGTGTTTCATCCTCTCTTCTACATCCTTTAGGTTTTCTTTGGACCATTTAATCTTGAGCTGAATGACCATGACCAGTTTCCCCATGTCCACCAGGTAGCCACCAAGGACACACATTTGCCCCATGGCATGGTCTCCTTGATGCTTCATTTTAGATGGACTTGGATAGGACTGACCATCTCAGATGATGACCAGAGTATTCAGTTTCTATCAGATTTGAGAGAAGAAATGCAAACACATGGAATCTGTTTAGCTTTTGTTAATATGATCCCAGAAGACATGCAGTTATACATGAAAAGGGCTAATATATATGATAAACAAATTATGGAATCAACAGCACAGGTTGTTCTCATTTATGGTGAAATGAACTCTACCTTAGAAATCAGCTTTAGAAGGTGGAAAGATTTAGGTGTAAGGAAAATTTGGATCACAACCTCTCAATGGGATGTTATCACAAATAAAAAAGATTTCACCCTTGATTTCTTTGAAGGGACTGTCACTTTTGCACACCACGTAAATGAAATTGTTAAATTTAGGAATTTCATGCAAACAAGAAACAGTGACAAATACCCAGTAAACATTTCTCAGTCTATACTGGGGTGGAATTATTTTAATTGTTCCATCTCTAAGAACAGCAGTAAAAATTATCATCTTACATTCAACAACACTTTGGAATGGACAGCACAGCACAAATATGACATGGCCCTGAGTGAGGAAGGCTACAATTTGTATAATGCTGTGTATGCTGTGGCCCACACCTACCATGAACTCATTCTTCAACAAGTAGAATCTCAGCAAATGACAGTACCCAAAGGAATATTCCCTGACTGTCAGCAGGTAAAGTTTCTTACATTTCATTTTGCTTAGATATATCAATAGGTTCTTTACAATGGACCCAGAGAAACAACTGTATATTTGTTAGAGATTATTCTCTCAGTAGAAAGATTTCTACACTGAAAATCACCCTAATGAATCTTTAACATGGATAAATATCATGCACAAGGATCACATTAGATAGGAGACATTTTTCTGCTATTAGTGACTTTTGTGAAAATGTGTCTCAACATTTCACCAAATGACTTCAAAATTTAAAATAGAAGACAATAGGTTTGTCATAAAGCTCTTAAGTGATGACTAGACTAGAATATTTTTCTAAAGAATTAGTTTTAGAATAATTAATTAATTATTTTTTCTCAAGAATTAGTACATGGGCTATGATTGTTATTCATTTAAATTAACAATTATTTACAAAACCATAAAAATTATGACTACATATTTTATTAAGTTTATGTATATCTCATATATGTATACTGTATGCAAATGAAAGACCCTAAACTTACAGAGATTCAGACTTCCCCTTCATTTGCACACACATGACTTCCTGTTTTTAGAACTACCATTTCTGAGGAACGTGCTCATACACACACCTGCACAGTGATACTTGTTATCTGGTAATCATTTTTTCTAGCACATTTTACCATGGAACATTAATATGAACTATTTTAATTTTAAATCATCCTTGAGGCATATTGTATTTTACTAGAACGGATTACATTACTACAGCTGTATTTCTCAAATTATGAGAAATTCTCAACTTGGCATTCCCTTTATTGATATGCATGTGTAAACATCTAATGATGCATCTCAATTAGGTGTCTTCCATGCTGAAATCCAGGATATTCACTAACCCTGTTGGAGAACTGGTGAACATGAAACATAGGGAAAATCAGTGTGCACATTATGACATTTTCATCATTTGGAATTTTCCAAAAGGGTTTGGATTAAAAGTGAAAATAGGAAGCTATTTGCCTTGTTTCCCACAGAACCAACAACTTCATATATCTGAAGATTTGGAGTGGGCCACAGGAGGACCATCAGTGCGTATACCAAATTTTAATGTGTTTCAGGATATGTAATTTTAAAATATGAGACACAGAAGTAAAAGCCCTGTGGTTAAGGCCAATTGCTTCTCTTGCAATATACCATCCTCAGTTACAAGTAAAAAGATTTAATAACTCTCAACTTTATGTAAATCTTGATAAAGGTATCAACAACCTCTAGATTAGAAGTTCAATAGGTGCCCACATGCTTATTCACCCACAATACAGGAATATAATTTTATATATATACATATATATGTATACATATGTATATATATATATATATATATATATATATATATATATATATATGTGTGTGTGTGTGTGTGTGTGTGTGTGTGTATACATATATATGTGTATATATATACATATATATATATATACAATTTTCTGATTCCTTGTGAATATATTTACAGCCTACTTAAATATAGTATGTATTCATTAAAAGAAATCTTTCCCCAGAAACAAAGTTTGTTTAAATTATATATTTTTACAGAAATCCATCAACGTAATCCACTNTTTGACAAAATCCAACACCCATTCATGATAAAAGTCTTGGAAAGTTCAGGATTTCAAGGCCCATACCTAAACATAAAAAAGCAATCTACATCAATCAGTAGCCAACACCGAAGTAAATGGATAGAAGCTGGAAGCAATCCCACTACAATCAGGGACTAGACAAGGCTGCCCACTTTCTCCCTCCCTATTAAATATAGTACTTGAAGCAATTCGACAACCAAAGGTCAAGCGGATACAAATTGGAAAGGAAAAAGTCAAAATATCACTATTTGCAGATGATATGATAGTATATATAAGTGACCCTAAGGACTCCACCAGAGAATTCCTAAACCTGATAAACAGCTTTAATGAAGTATTTGCTTATAAAATTAACTCAAACAAATCAATGGCCTTTCTCTATACAAAAGATAAATGGCCTGAGAAAGAAATTAGGGAAACAACACCCTTCACAATAGTCACAAACAATATAAAATATCTTGGTGTGACTCTAAGGAAGTGAAAGATCTGTATGATAAGAACTTCAAGTCTCTGAAGAAAGAAATTGAAGATCTCAGAAGATGGAAAGAGCTCCCATGCTCATGGATTGGCAGGATCAACATAATAAAAATGGCTATCTTGCCTAAAGCAATCTACAGATTCAATGCAATCCCCATCAAAATTCCAACTCAATTATTCAATGATTTAAAAAGGGCAATTTACAAATTCATCTGGAATAACAAAAAACTTAGGATAGCAAAAACTCTTTTCTACAATAAAAGAACCTCTGGTGGAATCTCCATGCCTGACCTCATGCTGTACTCCAGAGCAACTGTAATAAAAACTGCATGGTACTGGTACCGCAAATGATAGGTAGATGAATGGAATAGGATTGAAGACCCACAAATGAATCTACACACATATGGTTACCTGATCTTTGACAAGGGAGCTAAAACCTTCCAGTGGAAAAAAGACAGCATTTTCAACAAATGGTGCTGGCACAACTGGTGGTTCTCATGGACAAGAATGCTAATTGATCCATTCTTATCTCCTTGTACTAAGGTCAAGTGTAAGTGGATTAAGTAACTCCACATAAAACCAGAGACACTGAAACTTATAGAGGAGAAAGTGGGGGAAAGCCTGGAAGATATGGGCTCTGGGGAAATTTTCCTGAATAGAACAGCAATGGCTTGTGCTCTAAGATCAAGAATTGACAAATGGGGCCTCATAAAGTTGAAAAACTTCTGTAAGGCAAAAGATACTGTCAATAAGACAAAAAGCCGCCAACAGATTGGAAAAGTATCTTTACCAACCCTAACTCAGATAGGGGACTAGTATCCAATATATATAAAGAAATCAAGAAGGTTGATGCCAGAAAATCAAATAACCCCATTAAAATATGAGGCACAGAGCTAACTAAAGAATTCTCAACTGAGGAATACAGAACGGATAAGAAGCACCTGAAAAAAATGTTCAACATCCTTAATCATCACGGAAATTCAAATCAAAACTACCCTGAGATTCCACCTCACACCAGTCAGAATGGCTAAGTTCAAAAATTCAGGTGACAGCAGATGCTGGCATGGATGTAGAGAAAGAGGAACACTCCTCCTTGTTGGTGGGATTGCAAGCTTATACAACTACTCTGGAAATCAGTCTGGCAGTTCCACAGAAAATTGGACATAGTACTACTGGAAGATGCTGCAATACCTCTCCTGGGCATATATCCAGAAGATGTTCCAACTGGTAATAAAGACACATGCTCCACTATGTTTATAGCAGCCTTATTTACAATAGCCAGAAGCTGGAAAGAACCCAGATGTCCCTCAACAGAAGAATGGATACAGAAAATGTGGTACATTTACACAATGGAGTACTACTCAGCTATTAAAAACAATGAATTTATGAAATTCCTAGGCAAATATATTGATCTGGAGGGTATCATCCTGAGTGAGGTAACCTAATCCCAAAAGAATTCACATAACATATACTCACTGATAAGTGGATACTAGACCAGAAACTTATGTTACCCAAGATACAATTTGCAAAACACATGAAACTCAAGAAGAATGAAGACCAAAATGTTGACACTTCACCCCTCTTAGAATTAGGAACAAAGCACACATTTAAGTAGTTACAGAGATCAAGTGTGGAGCTGAGACAAAAGGATGGACCAACCAGTGACTGCTGCAGCAGAGGATCCATACCATAATCAGCCACCAAACAAAGACACTATTGCATATGCCAGCAAGATTTTGCTGAAAGGGCCCTGATATAGCTCTCTCCTGTAAAGCTATGCACTGGCAAACACAGAAGTAGATGCTCACAGTCAGCTATTAGATGGAGAAGCTGGAGTAAGTACCCAAACAGCTGAAGGGATCTCCAACTCCATAAGTGAAAGAACAAAACCAGTACCCCCAGAGTTCATGTCTCTAGCTGCTTATGTAGCAGAAGATGGCCTAGTTGGCCATCACTGGGAAGAGAGCCTCCTTGGTCTTGCAAACATTATATGCCCCATAACAGAGAAACACCAGGGCCAAGATTTGGGAGTTGGTGGGTAGGGGAGCATGGCGGGGGATGGGGGAGGGTATAGGGGACTTTCAGGGTAGCATTTGAAATTTAAATGAAGAAAATATCTAATAAAAATTGGAAAAATAAATTATATATTTTTATTGGCTATTTTAGTTATTTACATTTCAAATACTATTCCCCTTCCTCGTTTACCCTCCTCTATGGAGGGTTGCTTTATCTGGCATCAGTGGGAGGGAAGGCCCATGGTCTTCTGGAGAATTGATACCCCAGCATGGATGAATGCTAGGGTGCTGAAGTGGGAGTGTGTGGGTGGTTGTGGTAGCTCCCTTATGTAAGCAGGAGGATATGGGAATGGGATAAGGGTTCCAGGTTTAATTTTAAACTTAGAAAATTTTAATTGATTTCATGAGATCATATATAACTTATTTTGTTCATATTCATTAAAAGACGCCTTCTTGATTTACCCAACCTACTGTCTCCATACAACTCAGTGTTCTTATTTTTTTCTTTTTTTTTTGTCCAGATTTTTTATTAGATATTTTATTTACATTTCAAATGTTATCTCCTTTCCTAGTTTATTCTCCCCCTCCCCCTACTCCTGAACACTCCCAATCCCATTCCTGGTCCTGGAATTCCCCTATACTGGGGCATAGAGCCTTCACAGGACCAAGGGACTCTCCTCCCATTATTGACAGACTAGGCCATCCTCTGCTACATCAATAGCTAGAGCCACAAGTTCCAAGATGTGTTTTCTTTGATTGGTGGCATAATTCCAAGAGCTCTGTGGGTACTGGTTAGTTCATATTGATGTCCCCTCTATGAGGCTTCAGTCCTCTTCAGCTCCCTGGGTATTTCTCTGGCTCCTTCCTTGTGGACTTTGGACTGTGTCCAATGGATGCCTAAAATTTCATAAATTCGTTGTTTTTAATAGCTGAGTAGTAGTCCATTGTGTAAATGTACCACAATTTCTGTATACATTCCTCTGTTGAGGGATAACTGGGTTCTTTCCAGCTTCTAGCTATTATATATAGGCCTCCTATGAACATAGTAGAGCATTTGTTCTTATTACAAGTTGGAACATCTTCTGGGTATATGCCCAGGAGAGGTATTGCTGGATCTACCGGTAGTAGTATGTCTGTTTTTCTGAGGAACCACCAAATTGATTTCAGAGTGGTTTACCAGCTTGCAATCCCACCAGCAATGGAGGAGTGTTCTTCTTTCTTCATCTCCCCACCAAGTCTACTGTCACCAGAATTTTTTATTTTAACCATTCTGTCTGTTGTGAGATGAAATTTCAGGGTTGTTTTAATTTGCATTTCCCTGATGATTTTGAAGATATTTTCAAGTGCTTCTCAGACCTTCAATATTCTTCACTTGAGAATTCTTTGTTTAGCTCTGTACACTATTTTTAATAGCATTATTAGTTTTTCTGGATTCCAGCCTCTTGAGTTCATTGTATATATTGGATATTAGTCCTAAGTTCATATATCATGGGAGAGAAATTGATGCCACATAAATATTACTTTTGGATTAATAAGCTTAGGAAGAAAATTTTCAAATTGCTACAACCTCAATGTTACATATAAAATATTACTTAATATAGTAAATGTTGTATGACATTCAGTGCGTTGCAGGGTAACACAAAATAATAATGTTCCTGAAACTGTGATGTAATGTTAGTTATCAGAGGAATATTTGAAACCATATCTGTTAATGTCTCAAATATCAGTCTATAGGTCATTATACATAGGATGTACACATAAACAACACAGACATGCAGACACATATTATATAATATTTATGTATTGCCTCAGGTTCCCTCCTCCATGTGTAGTGTGACATGTACTGCTGGATTCAGGAAAATTCATCAGAAACAAACAGCAGACTGCTGCTTTAACTGTGTTCAGTGCCCAGAAAATGAGGTTTCCAATGAAACAGGTACATGCTTGCATGCAGAAGCAAAATTGCTATATTCAAATGCCTTCTATTTCTAAACTAGAAATAATATATGACCTAGTTGGAAACTGAAGACCTAAAATTTCCATGTTCCATATTTCAGAACTTGATAATTAATGTCTACTTCTTTTAGACATAGCAAATAACTTGCCACATTTTCTACAAACAATGCATTTCATTCACAATATGAAGGTTACTAATTTTATTATATGGAAAATATTTAGGGGGACATACCTGTATAACTATTTTTTAAACAAAAATATTAGGAATAATCTAAGCATATAGTTATTCTTCTTTGATTCTCTGTACAAAGAAACTTGACTACATGATCAGTCCACAATCTTTCCCTCCAATCTCCCAACTTGGTCCCTGTCAAAGACCAGATGCTCATCATCACAGTTGTTGTTTAATGAAATGTATTTTGAGAGCTTAGGTGGCTTAAAGGATTAATCATTTCCTGGCAAAGAATTAGAACGAGAGTGAAGATTTCAAGAATTCAACAAGAGATGGGAGAGTGCTTATAATCAATCAAAGCCTACCTGAGGAAAGATGGTGAATGTGAATATCCATAACCTTCATGTCATACAGTTTAGAATATGTAGTTGAGAAGAAAGAGATCTTACCAAAATGAGAGGGACATGCATAAGCCTATGAGGCATACAGCTTCAAGAATGAAAATGTTCCTTTATGTAAATATTTGCATGAGGAATTGTATGTTCTGGTGCCTATGTGTAGATACAGACAAGGACACAACTCTCAAAGAAAACAAAGTTCATAGGTCTTGCAAACTTTATATGCCCCAGTACAGGAGAATGCCAGGGCAAAGAAGAGGGAGTGGGTGGGTAGGGGAGAAGGGCAGGGGAAGGGTATAGGGATCATTCGGGATAGCATTAGAATTGTAAATAAAGAAAATATCTAATAAAATAAAAAAATTTTAAAAAAGAAAACAAAGTACATAATGTATTTCATCAACTGTTATCAGTAACTATGTGTGCACACACACACTTGTATGTGATAGTGAATTTATGGTTTGAGGAATTAAATAATCTGAGATTATACATATTAATATTCATCAACTTTTCATTTTTTTAAAATAATTTCTGCTGTTCAATTCCCGATGATGGTGTTTTGTCCCATCACAAAGCATAGGTTAATAGAGAACAAACTTGAGTTAGTGGTCCCTACAATAATACGGAATGGAGTGGATTCTCAATACCAAATTATTTATTGATATATGGTTTGAATAATACAAATGCACANAGTCATGGTTGTTGTGGAGGTTTTCTCCATCTTGGCTTCTAGTGCAGGCTTGCTAGGGTGCATCTTTCTCCCAAAATGTGTTCTCTTACTTAGTCTAGATTCAAATTTTCTGTACAAAGTACAAAGATTAAGTGATTTTTTTTCTTGAATCTTTAGTAATTTTAAAATGTTAGATGATACTCATCATACGTTTTTGCTTTGTCTTTAAAAAGTACCACTAAATCATACAAAAATTTTAAGTAATATACAAAGTTAGTACTTATATTGTACAGCAGCACTGCCTAGTATAATTAATGCCAATTACTATGTTTTCTTGAAAAATGGTCTCATTCCTGTGTACATAAACCTAAACATTCAGAATAAGGAATCTTACTTGATGAATGGCTACCATCACTTTAACCTGTACGTATGTGTGTAAGCCATGTTCCTAATTACTGTTTAATATAAAGTGACCTTACTGCTTGTGACAGTGCCACCTCTGGGCAAATTGTTCTGGGAGTTATAAGAAAGAGGGCTGTAGGTAGCATGGACCTAAAGCCTGTAATCAGCATTCTTCCATCTGCTCTTATTGAAATCCTAAGACTAAGGAAAAATTCTATTTTCAAAAACAGGCAGGTGTACTTATATAGAGTTCATTTGATCTGTGACAGTTGTGTCCAAGTTTTAGGACTCTTAATTCCCTGAAGCATATTTGAAATTTGGTTTGCAAAACAATATATTGTTATATTCCAATGCATTAAAATCCCTGTTTTAGAAATTTAGTAAACAAGTGTCTGTTTTTAAAGCAATAGGTTTACAACTACAGAGATACAAATTGAACTGAGATGTTTTTAGCATGACTAGAAGCATCTTTTCCTTTATATTCAGAAAAAAACCAAAGGAAAATTACAGTCATGACCTTGTGACTGAACTGTGATTGGTCAATGATCCACTAAGTTATCAGAACTCCACTGATCAATGTAAAAATTCTGAACTTTAAAATAATAATAGCATTAGGGGGAACATAAAACACCTCCCATTTGTCTTCACATTCTTATATCTCTATAACTTGCATTTGTATACCTTAAAATATCTTCTTAGACCCTCCAACATTTATAACTTGCATTTACCAACTTCTGTTAGGGAAAACATTGGACCTTAATTTTATGTAACTCTGCTCTGATATCTGTAAAATCTCTAATGATTCCTTTCACAAAAATAAGTAATTGATATGCCACAAAAAGATCATAAAGCCAAATCCAACTACACCCAATAACAGAGATGTAAACCAACAAGAGAAATGAAGGCCATGAAGGCAAAATGTCCTGCAACTTTTTCAGCATATCATTTGCAATGCTATCTGCATTAAAAGACAAAGGTTCTAAAGTTCTTAAACTTACAACCTCCTTATGTAGGGCTAATAAATCCAAAGAAGTATTAGTATCATACCATGTACCTTGAAAGTACCTTTTTACTTTACTCCAATTATACTGACTCTCATTACACATATTTTGAGTTATACAATTTCATCTATATTGAGAGTGACATTCCAAAAGACTTTCACTCCTAGTAACTCATCTCCCATGATACATATTACTTTGTATGATGTGTCAGTTCTTTTTTCTAGCCATTTGTCCAAATCTTCTGGTATGCTCAGGGTATTGGTTACATTTTCTACTGCAGAAGTAGTAGCGCTGGCTATAAGTTAAATGAAAGCAGCAACTACAGTAATGACCAGCTCAATGATAAATGTGCTACTTGCCAGAGTGTGATCTAATTATTCCAGTATTTGTAAGCCTTTTTTACAATACCAAGGTTCAGATAAATATAGGGGAAATCATAATAAAAGCAAGATGATATATGATTAAAATAGATCATCACATATCACAGTAATAGAATTGTACAAAAGTGAGATAAGAAATACTGAATTCATTATCAGAGACTATAACAAAGGTAACATTTCCAATTATTAAAAGATTAGAACCTTGCATCTATGGCCCCTGATCTCTTTCCTAAGTTTTCTATCTCAGAAACTTGATCTAAGATCAGAACCTTGCATCTATGGCCCCTGAACTCTTTCCTAAGTTTTCTATCTCCAGACTTGTCTCCCTTTGTGATTTCTTTGTTTCTACTTCCATTTTCAGATCCTCAAGGTTTTGTTCAATTCCTTCACCTGTATTGATATGTTTTCCTGTAATTCTTTAAGGGATTTTTGTGTTTTCTCTTTAAGGGCTTCTAACTGTTTACCTGTGTTCTCCAGTATTTCCTTAAGCAAGTTATTTATGTCCTTCTTAAAATCCTCTATTAACATCATGACATAAGATTTTAAACCCATGCTATTGCCAGAATGGTTCCTGCAAGGTGGACTTCCAGGCACTGGCAGGCAATAGCAAGCCTGTCCTCATCTCATGGAGTCTCTCTGATTCAGTGCTTCTAAAGATCTCCACCCAGCTTTCTAAGTTCCCACTGGTAGGTTGCTACCATTCCAGCTGCATGCTTCAAAACTCCAAGGTACTTTCATGGTAAACTTCTGGCAAACCCATACTTTGCCAACATAACTTTTTTTCTGGAACCTAGTGGAAGTGTTGCATGAAGGAAAACACCACAAAAATTTAGTTAAGAATAAATGCTAACTCAGTTGCTGGGCGCATTAACTAGAATTCGAACCTTGAAAGCCATTGTAAATCTAAATCCTCCTGTGTCGAAGTCTCATAGATTCCCCATCTAAAGAGGGCATTACTAGTAGGGACATCTTGAACTCTTGTTTGCTATGTCCAAGATGGGCCTATTTATATTTTTGAGGTGTTTTTCTTGTACACATAAGAAAGATATATCCTGTTTTAGCATGCAATCTGATAGCCTCTGTCTTTTTATTTGGGAATTGAGTCCATTGAAACTAAGAGATATTAATGATCAGATACTGTTATTGTTCTTAGTGGTGGTGGTGGTGGTGATGGTGGTGGTAGTTGTGGTCATGGTGGGGCATGTGTGTTTTCCTCCTTTATTTTTCTCTTTTTCCCTGTATAGAATTACTCATTTTCTGTCTTTTTGTTGATGCATTTAACCTTCTTTGGTGGGGTTTTCTTCTAGTACTTTCCATAGAGTTGTATTTGTGGATACTGTTTGAATTTGTATTTGTCTTGAAATATCTTGTTTTCTCCTGGTACAGTGGTAATTGAGTATTTTGGGGAGGGCATATAGTAGTCTAGGTTGGCACCTGTGTTTTTTAAAGGTTTTAAGATATCTGACCAGGCTCCACTATGATTTAAAGTATGACATGTGAAGTTAGGTGTAATTCTGATCAATCTGATTAACAAACCTAGCATAGGTTGTATGTTCCATGGCCTTTTCCCATTGCCACTTTTAATATTCTTTCTATGTTCTATAGATTTTGTATTTTTATTATTATGTTCCCTGAATATTTTCTAAATGGGGTTCTATGAACTTCTTTTGTTTTTATATGCATCACTGTCTTTAGATTATTTTGCTGAGAATATTATCTGAGGCTTGGAACTGGGACTCTTCAACAAATTCTATTTCTGTTATTCTTGGATTAGGTCTTTTCATATACCACAGAATTCATGTATGGTTTGGATGAGGAATATTTTAGATTTACCATTTTCTTTAAATGAACTATCAATTTATTTTCTTTGGTTTACAATATTTATTATAAATAAAAAAAATTTAAAAATTAGAAGCATACAGGATGACTTAGGGACTATCCCGAGCCAGCGGGACTCAGTCCTTTCGTGGGAGCAAGGAGGACCCTTTGTCTGTAATAAAGGAAGGGCGGGAGAGAAAGAAGGGAGACCATGCGTTTGCGAGGTTTTGTCACGGTCTCTACTTAGGTAAAATGCTCAGTTTTATACATACAGCAAAAGGGAGGGCATGGGGAGGTCAGGGACGGAGAACAAAGACTCCAGGAACGAGGGACATCTGGGCAGGGGAGGATGGCAGCCTTGGAATGTCTGGTGATACATCTCAGGATGCTCGGCACCATTTATTGCCCTGAATATTTGTCTAAGATAAGGCTCTGCTGGTCTTGGGGTCAGCCTAGTGTGCAGGAGGAGGCAATTTGGCTTTTAGCAAGATGTTAGCTGGTCTTAATGGTGGGAATCACTGAAGGCCTAGCTTCCCACAGACTTTGGAACAAATTATTTCAATAAATCAATAAAAATTGCTACTATAGAAAAATGCACACAATAATTGGTAAGATAGTTCATACGAATGTAAGTAATGAAGTGAATGAAGAGATACTTTTCCATTTCAAAAATGCACATCATCGGGCACAGGCGCTATGCACCCTCCCCAGACCCCTTTGGGACTCCCCAGGCTATCTCGGGACCACTGGTGAGCAGCTGAACACAGCATCTGTTCCAGCCCAATCGCGTGGGACTTGAGATACCAGCAGAGAGATTGATAAAGGCCCAGGACAGGACAGCCGCATTGCCCTGCACCAGCTCAGGGCTCAGGCGCAGGCACTGTGCACCCTCCCCAGACCCCTTTGGGACTCCCCAGGATATCTCAGGACCACAGGTGAGCAGCTGAACACAGCATCTGCTCCAGCCCAATTGCGAGGAACTTGAGAGACCAGCCAGGCGATTGATAAAGGCCCAGGACAGGATAGCAGCTCCCTTCCGGTCCTGTCCGGTCCTGTCCGGTCCTGTCCCGTCCGGTCCGGTCTGCCCTGCACCAGCTCAGGGCTCGGACACAGGTGCTGTGCACCGTCCCCAGGCCCCTTCATGACTCCCCAAGCTATCTTGGGACCACAGGTGAGCAGCTGAACACAGCATCTGTTCCAATCCAATCTCCTGGAACTCAAAACTGCAGCTGGGAGATAAATAAAGGGACAGACCAGGGCAGTGGGTCCCTTCTGGTCTGCACCAACGCCAGATCTCCTCGGGCAGAGATGGCAAGAGGAAAGCTTAAAAACAGAAGCAACAGAAACCAAGAGTACTTGGCATCACCAGAACCAAAATCTTCCACCATGTCAAGTGCTAGATACAACATCACACCTGAAAAGCAAGACATGGATCTAAAGTCACTCGTCATGATGATGATGGAGGACTATAAGAAGGAAATACAGGAAAAGACAGATAAACACCTAGAAGCATTTAAAGAAGAAAAACTTAGAGAGTTACAGGAAAACAATACCAAACAGGTGATGGAATGGAACAAAGCCATCCAGGACCTAAAAATGGAAGTAGAAACAATTAAGAAAAACCAAACGGAGATAACCCTGGAGATAGAAACCATAGGAAAAAAATCAGGAACCATAGATATGAGCATCAGCAACAGAATACAAGAGATAGAAGAGAGAATCACAGGCACAGAAGATTCTATAGGGAGCATAGACAAGACAATCAAAGAAAATGCTGAATGCAAAAAGATCCTAAAGCAAAATATCCAGTAAATCCAGGACACAATGAGAAGACCAAACTTAAGGATAATAGGAGTAGATGAGAAGAAAGACTCACAAACAAAAGGGCCAGCAAATATCTTCAACAAAATTATAGAAGAAAACTTTCCATACCTAAAGAATGAGATGCCCATAAACATACAAGAAGCCTACAGAACTCCAAATAGGCTGGACCAGAAAAGAAATTCCTCCCGACACATAATAATCAAAACAACAAACACACTAAATAAAGACAGAATATTAAAAGCAGTAAGGGAAAAAGGTCAAGTAACATATAAAGGCAGGCCCAATAGAATTACTCCAAACTTCTCACCAGAGACTATGAAAGCCAGAAGATCATGGACGGAGATTATACAGACACTAAGAGAATACAAATGCCAGCCCAGGCTACTATACCCAGCAAAACTCTCATTTACCATAGATGGAGAAACCAGAGTATTCCATGACAAATTCAAATTCACACAATATTTTCCACGAATCCAGCCCTTCAAAGGATAATAAAAGAAAAAGACCAATACAAGGAAGGAATCTCTGCCCTAGAAAGAGCAAGAAAGTAATCCTTCAACAAACCTAAAAGAAGACAGCCACAAGAACAGAATCCCATCTCTAAAAACAAAGATGACAGGAATCAACAATTACTGTTCCTTAATATCTCTTAATATCAATGGACTCAATTCCCCAATAAAAAGACATAGACTATCAGACTGGCTACACAAACAGGACCCAACGTTTTGCTGCTTACAAGAAACACACCTCAGGAAAAAAGACAGACACACCTCAGAGGGAAAGGCTGGAAAACAATATTCCAAGCAAATGATCAGAAGAAAAAAGCTGGGGTAGCCATTCTAATATTGAATAAAATAGACTTTCAACCCAAAATTATCAAAAAAGACAAAGAGGGGCACTTCATACTCATCAAAGGCAAAATCCTCCAAGAGGAACTCTCAATTCTGAATATCTATGCTCCAAATACAAGGGCAGCCACTTTCATTAAAGAAACTTTAGTAAAGCTCAAAACACACACTGCATCTCACACAATAATAGTGGGAGACTTCAACACCCCACTCTCATCAATGGACAGTTCCTGAAAACAGAAACTAAACAGAGACTCAGTCAAACTAACAGAGGCTATGAAACAAATGGACTTAACAGATATCTACAGAATATTTCATCCTAAAACAAAAGGATATACCTTTTTCTCAGCACCTCATGGCACCTTCTCCAAAACTGATCATGTAATTGGCCACAAAACAGGTCTCAACAGATTCAAAAATATTGAAATTGTCCCATGCATCCTATCAGATCACCATGGACTAAGGCTGCTCTTCAATAACAAAATAATTAGCAGAACACCATCATTCACATGTAAACTGAACAACATTCTACTCAATGATACCTTGGTCAAGGAAGAAATAAAGAAAGAAATTAAAGACTTTCTAGAGTATAATGAAAATGAAGCCACAACATACCCAAACTTATGGGACACAATGAAAGCATTCCTGAGAAGTAAACTCATAGCTCTGAGTTCCTACAAAAAAAAAAAAAAAAAAAATGGGGAGAGCATACACTAGTAGCTTGGCAGCACATCTGCAAACTCTAGAACAAATGGAAGCAAATTCACCTAAGAGGAGTAGTCAGGAGGAAATGATCAAACTCAGGGGTGAAATCAACCATGTGGAAACAAAAAGAACTATCCAAAGAATCAATCAAACCAGGAGCTGGTTCTTTGAAAGAGTCAACAAGATAGATAAACCCTTCGCCAGACTCACTAGAGGGCACAGGGATAGCATCCAAATTAACAAAATCAGAAATGAAAAGGGAGACATAACAACAGATCCTGAGGAAATTCAAAACACCATTAGATCCTTCTAAAAAAAAGGTTATATTCAAAAAAATTGGAAATGGATAACTTTCTAGACAGATACCAAGTTCCAAAGTTAAACCAGGATCAGATTAATGACCTAAACAGCCCTATATCTCCTAAAGAAATAGAAGCAGTCATTAATAGTCTCCCAACCAAAAAAAGCCCAGGACCAGATGGGTTTAGTGCAGAGTTCTATCAGACCTTCAAAGAAGACCTAATTCCAGTTCTTCTCAAACTATTCAACAAAATAGAATCTGAAGGTACACTACCCAATTCATTCTATGAAGCCACAATTACTCTGATACCTAAACCACATAAAGACACAACAAAGAAAGAGAACTTCAGAACAATTTCCCTTATAAATATCGACGCAAAAATACTCAACAAAATTCTCACCAACCGAATCCAAGAACACATCAAAACGACCATCCATCATGACCAAGTAGGCTTCATCCCAGGAATGCAGGGATGGTTTAATATATGGAAATCCATCAACGTAATACATTATATAAACAAACTCAAAGATAAAAACCACATGATCATCTCCTTAGATGCTGAGAAACCTTTTGACAAAATCCAACACCCATTCATGATAAAGATCTTGGAAAGATCAGGAATTCAAGGCCCATACCTAAACATGATAAAAGCAATCTACAGAAAACCAATGGCCAACATCAAAATAAATGGAGAGAAACTGGAAGCAATCCCACTAAAATCAGGGACTAGACAAGGCTGCCAACTTTCTCCCTACCTATTCAATATAGTACTTGAAGTCCTAGCCAGAGCAATTCGACAACAAAAGGAGGTCAAGGGGATACAAATTGGAAAGGAAGAAGTCAAATTATCGCTATTTGCAGATGATATGATAGTATATATAAGTGACCCCAAAAACTCCACCAGAGAATTCCTAAACCTGATAAACAGCTTCAGTGCAGTAGCTGGATATAGAATTAACTCAAACAAATCGATGTCTTTTCTCTATACAAAGGATAAAT
The DNA here is from genome assembly GCA_902729485.2 of Mus minutoides. Taxonomy (NCBI): domain Eukaryota; kingdom Metazoa; phylum Chordata; class Mammalia; order Rodentia; family Muridae; genus Mus; species Mus minutoides. The sequence goes on along the minus strand of LR753923.1, from coordinate 28,023 downwards.
GGGCTGAGAAAGAGATCAGGGAAACATCACCCTTCACAATAGGCACTAACCATATAAAATATCTTGGTGTGACTCTTATGAAGGAAGTGAAACTAAACATACTGTTCTTGAAGTTCAGAGACTTCTTTCTTTAACTCCTTCTAGAGTCTTCTACCTTCCTAGAGGGTACGAGTACCTAACCGTCTTAGTTATATCATTTTTACCGATAGCACGGATTTCGATAGATGTCTAAGTTACGTTAGGGGTAGTTTTAAGGTTGAGTTAAGAAGTAGGATCTAGAAAAGACAATTAACAAGTTCATCTGGAATAACAAAAAACCTTCTAGCAAAAACTCTTCTCAACAATAAAAGAACCTCTGGTGGAATCACCATGCCTGACCTCAAACTGTACTACAGAGCAATCGTAATAAAAACTGCATGGTACTGGTACAGCAACAGACAGGTAGATCAATTGAATAGGATCGAAGACCCAGAAATGAATCCACACACCTATGGTCACCTGATCTTTGACAAGGGGGCTAAAACTATCCAGTGGAAAAAAGACAGCATTTTCTTTTCTTTTTTTTTTTTCTTAATATCTCTCTCTTTTTTTTTTAATTAGAGAAATTCTTCCATTACATTTCAAGTGTTATCCCATAAGTCCCCTGTACCCACCCCCCACCCTGCTCCCCTACCATCCCCCTCCAACTATTTGGTCCTGGCATTCCCCTGTACTGGGGCATATAAACATTGCTAGACCAAGGGCCTTTCTTCCCGAGTAATGGCCAACTAGGCGATCTTCTAATACATATGCAGCTAGAGACATGAGCTCTGGCGGTTCTGATTAGTTCATATTGTTGTTCCATCTATAGGGTCGCAGACCCCTACAGCTCTTGGGTACTCTCTAGCTCCTTCACTGGGGACCCTGTGTTCTTCCCTATAGATGGTTGTGAGCATCCACTTCTGTATTTGTCAGGGACTGTCAAACCTGTCAGGAGACAGCTATATCAGGGTCCTTTCAGCAATATCCTGTTGGTGTGTGCAGTAGTGACTGCATTTGGTGGCTGATTATGTGATGGACCATCCGGGTGGGGCACTCTCTGGATGGTCCATCCTTTCGTGGAGCTCCAAACTTTGTCTCTGCACCTCCTTCCATGCATATTTGAATCTCTATTATAGGGAGGAATGAAGTATCCATGCATTGGTCTTTCTTGATTTTCTTGTGTTTTGGAAATTGTATCTTGGGTATTCTAAGTTTTGGGGCTAATATCTGCTTATCAGTGAGTGCATATTAAGTGTCTTCTTTTGTGATTGGGTTACCTCACTCAGGATGATATCCTCCAGATTCATCCATTTACTCAAGAATTTTGTAAATTCATTTTTTTAAATAGCTGAGTAGTACACCATTGTGTAAATGTACCACATTTTCTGTATCCATTCCTCTGTGGAGGGACATCTGGGTTCTTTCCAGCTTCTGGCTATTCTAAATAAGGCTGCTATGAACATAGTGGAGCATGTGTCCTTGTTACCCGTTGGAATATCTATATGCCCAGTAGAGGTATTGCTGGATCAATTGGTAGTACTATGTATTTTTCTGAGAAACCTCCAGACAGATTTCCAGAGTGGTTGTACCAGCTTGCAATCCCACCAGCAATGAAGGAGTGTTCCTCTTTCTCCGCATCCTCGCCAGCATCTATAAAGCAAAAGATACTGTCAATAAGACAAAAAGGCCACCAACGGATTGGGAAAGAATTTTTACCAGTCCTAAATCTCATAGGAGGCTAATATCCAATATTTACAAAGAGTTCAAGAAGCTGAACACCAGAAATTCAAATAACCCCATTAAAAAATGGGGTACAGAGCTAAACAAAGAACTCTCAACTGAAGAATGCCAAAGGGCTGAGAAGCACCTTAAAATTTTTTCGAAATCCTTAATCATCAGAGAAATGCAAATCAAAACAACCCTGAGATTCCACCTCACACCAGTCAGAATGGCTAAGATCAAAAATTCAGGTGGCAGCAAATGCTGGCGAGGATGCGGAGAAAAGACAGCATTTTCAACAAATGGTGCTGGCACAACTGTCAGCTATCATGTAGAAGACTGAGAATTGATCCATTCTTATCTCCTTGTACTAAGGACAAGTCTAAGTGGTTTAAGGATCTCCACATAAAACCAGAGACACTGAAACTTATAGAGGAGAAAGTGGGGGAAAACCTCCAAGATATGGGCACTGGGGAAAAATTCCTGAATACAACAGCAAAGGCTTGTGCTGTAAAATCAAGAATTGACAAATGGGACCTCATAAAGTTGCAAAGCTTCTGTAAGGCAAAAGATACTGTCAACAAGACAAAGGGGCCACCAACAAATTGGGAAAGGATCTTTACCAATCCTAAATCAGATAGAGGTCTGATATCCAATATATATAAAGAACTCAGGCAAGTGGACACCAGAAAATCAAATATCCCCATTAAAAGGTGGAGCACAGAGTTCAACAAAGAATTCTCAACCGAGGAATACCGAATGGCTGAGAAGCACATGAAAAAATGTTCAACATCCTTAATCATCAGGGAAATGCAGATCAAAACAACCCTGAGATTCCACCTCACACCAGTAAGAATGGCTAAGATCAAAAATTCAGGTGACAGCAGATGCTGGCATGGATGTGGAGAAAGGGGAACGCTGCTCCATTGTTGGTGGGACTGCAAGCTTGTTCAACCACTCTGGAAATCAGTCTGGCAGTTCCTCAGAAAAATGGACATAGTACTACCCGAAGATCCTGTAATACCTCTCCTGGGCATATATCCAGAAAATGTACCATCTGGTAATAAGGACATGTGTTCCACTATGTTCATAGCAGCCTTATTCATAATAGGCAGAAGCTGGAAAGAACCCAGATGACCCTCAATAGAGGAATGGATACAACAAATTTGGTACATTTACACAATGGAGTACTACTACTCAGCTATTAAAAATAATGAATATATGAAATTCCTAGGCAAATGGATGGATCTGGAGGGTATCATCCTGAGTGAGGTAACCCAATCACAGAAGAACTCACATAACATGTACTCATTGATAAGTGGCTATTAGCCCAGAAACCTAGAATACCCAAGATACAATTTACACACACAAAACTCAGGAAGAATGAAGATCAAAATGTGGTCATTTCGCCCCTTCCTAGAATCAAGAAAAAAGCACACATTGAAGGAGTTACAGAGATCATGTGTGGAACTGAACCAAAGGATGGACCAACCAGTGACTGAAGCAGCCGGGGATCCATCCCATAATCAGCCACCAAACATAGACACGATTGCATATGCCAGTAAGATAGTGCTGAAATGCCTTGATATAGCTGTGGGAGGCTATACCAATGCCTGGCAAACATGGAAGTGGACGCTCACAATCAGCTATTAGATAGAACTCAGGACTCACAAGGAAGGAGCTAGAGTAAGTACCCAAGAAGCTGAAGGGGTCTTCAATCCTATACGTGGAAGAATAACAGGAACTAACTAGTACCCCCAGAGCTCATGTCTCTAGCTGCATATAGAGAAGAAGATGGCCTAGTTGGCCATCATTGGGAAGAGAGACGCCTTGGTCATGCAGACTTTATATGCCCCAGTACAGGGGAATGCCAGGGCCAAGATGTAGGAGAGGGTGGGTAGGGGAGCCGGGTCGGGGATCAGGGAGGGTATAGGGGACTTTTGGGATAACCTCTGAAATGTAAATGAAGAAAATATCTAATAAAAAATTAAAAAAAAAGAACTCAGGCAAGTGGACACCAGAAAATCAAATATCCCCATTAAAAGGTGGGGCACAGAGTTAAACAAAGAATTATCAACCGAGGAATACCGAATGGCTGAGAAACACATGAAAAAAATGTTCAGCATCCTTAATCATCAGGGAAATGCCAATCAAAACAATCCTGAGATTCCACCTCACACCAGTTTCTTACCGATTCTAGTTTTTAAGTCCACTGTTGTCTACGACCGCACCTACACCTCTTTCCCCTTGTGAGGAGGTAACAACCACCCTTACGTTCGACCAAGTTGGTGAGACCTTTAGTCAGACCGTCAAGGAGTCTTTTAACCTGTATCATGATGACCTTCTAGGACGTTATGGACTACTGGGCATATATCCAGAAGATGTACCATCTAGTAATAAGGACATGTGTTCCACTATGTTCATAGCAGCCTTATTCATAATAGGCAGAAGCTGGAAAGAACCCAGATGACCCTCAATAGAGGAATGGATACAAAAAATTTGGTACATTTACACAATGGAGTACTACTACTCAGCTATTAAAAATAATGAATATATATAATTCCTAGGCAAATGGATGGATCTGGAGGGCATCATCGTGAGTGAGGTAACACAATCACAAAAGAACTCACATAACATGTACTCACTGATATGTGGATATTAGCCCAGAAACCTAGACTACCCAAGATACAATTTACTAAACACATGAAAATCAAGAAGTGTTAGTGCCCACGTCACTGCCTTGCCTCTAGAAGTAGTTTCGCTTAGTTACACCTCAGTGTGACGTGTGTCGTCAGGATTGGCTGACTGCCCATTACCTCAAGTTACGCCCCGGGATGGGCGGTGACTTACGTGGTTTCGTCACAAACGCATGCGCACTGAACTTGTTTGCGTCTCCTAGGTAACTGTCTCCTAGGTAACCGGCTCGGGCACGGCACCAGCTCGGACGCGGCTCCCAACATCTCCCCCTTTCTATTTTATTTAAAGGTCTGGCCTAGAGATACGCAGTACATAGTTGTTGCCAGAATAAGGAGTTTAAACCCGATCAAACTGATACCTTTTTGCTGGGTGTGTCAGTGATCAAGGGCTAAATTTTTATGGCATCTTTTCACCCTACCAGGTGCAATGGATCAAGTCCTCTGGGTGTAGGGGCTGAAAAGAAGAAAGGGTGCCACCACGATATGTCACTAGCCTTACCCGTCACTGGGAAAACTTCTCGTCACTAGGTCCCTGTCTTAGGTTGGTCTAGTGTGCACATTCATGAAATGGCAGGCAACAACTTTTCTGCAAAATTACTCTAGGGCGAGTGCCAATTTTTAACCTTTATGATTTTAACATGCTGAGCCACATATCGGGAGAGGCTAACATGCTGAACCACATATCAGGAGAGGCTCCTTGTCCTAGTGCTGCGAGTGCTTGAGCAATCACCACTTTGTCACGTTTTTTGTTGGGTTCTGGGCTTGCAAACCACCCAAAACAAACACAACACCACAGCTGAGGGTAATGGCGAATAAGGCAACTACCACCCACTCCTTAAAGAAAGAAAAGGCTAAAGATATCCAGGAAGGGGAGTCCCCAAAGGCNTGAACAAGTATCAATAGAAACATGTAAATATTGCAATTTTCCAAAGGATGGAATGTGAGTAACATCCATTTGCCAAATCTGTAGTGGCCTAATACCACGAGGGTTAATCCCCACATGTGGCACAGGTAAAAATTGACAGCAATTTTGACATTGGACTACTATATCTCTGGCTTCTTTTCTGGTTATGCCAAATCTACGATGTAGTGTCTCAGCTGTCACATGGAAATTTTTATGAAAGTCTCTGGCCAAATTCAAATTTGGGGACAGAGCAATAGCAATCAACTTTGTGGCTCGAACTGCCAGGTCATTTCCATGAGACATTGGACCTGGTAGACCTGAGTGAGCCCTAATATGTGTAATAAAAACAGGGAATCTCCTATTAACTAGAGCAAATTGAATCTTTTGAAAAACTTCCACAAGTCTACTAGATGGCTTAATTAGGCCAGCTACTTCTAAAACTTTTACTGCATTTACTACATAAAGGGAATCTGAAACAATATTTAGAGCACCTGGAAAATTTTTCAAAACTTCTAACACTACCAAACATTCCACAATTTGAGGTGAGGTTTCATGGTATTGTCTGGCTGTGACCTTATTATCAACTACATAAGCACCTATACCTGTTTTTGAACTATCTGTATAGACTACCACTCCATCTGGGAGCGGCTCCTGAGATATAATGTGTGGGAATACTATAGCTTGAGTTAAGGCAAATTGTAAAATGGGATGTTTAGGATAGTGATTGTCTATATGACCATTAAAGGAGGTGACCAACACCGCCCAAACATCTGAGGTAGCAGTTAATATTTGAACCTGATGGGCAGTATAAGGCACTATTAGAACCTTAGGTTCTTTTCCAAAATGAGTAATGGCTGCTTTTAGCCCACGTAGGGCAAGCTGAGCGACTGCATCTGGATACTATTCAATAATTTTTGCAGGGGATGCGTTGGGATGAACCCATAATAAAGGCCCATCTTGCCATAACACAGCAGTTGGTAAATGTCTGGTCTTAAAAACACATAAGTCAAAGGCTTTGGTCTCATCTATGCGTTTTAATTGGGCACTATGTAAGGCCTTTTCTGCCAATTGTAAGGCACAGCTTGCAGCCGGCGTTAAGGCCCTTGGCGAGGAAATATGAGTATCCCCTTCTAAAATGTCAAATAAAGGTTTTAATTCAGCAGAGGGAATTTTTAAAAATGGTCTTAACCAATTTATGTCACCTAATAATTTTTGAAAATCATTCAAAGTATGTAAATGGTCTCTACGAATCTCTAATTTCTGAGGAACTATTTTTTCTNAAATAACTGTCCCTAGAAAGGAGCCTACTTCTGAAATCTGAACCTTTTCTGTGGCAATATGTAGGCCCCATTGTTCTAATGTTTTAATTAATAGGGGGTATGAGGTCTGCAAAATAACTAAGTCCTTATGGCACATAAGAATGTCATCCATGTAAATAATCAATAGCAAGGAGGGAAATTGTTTCTTAACTGGCTCAAGGGCCATTTGTACATATAGCTGACACATGGTAGGGCTGTTTGCCATGCCTTGAGGCAAAACCTTCCACTGATATCTTTTATCAGGTTCAAGGTGATTAACAGTAGGTAAAGTAAATGCAAATCTTTGCCTGTCTTGTGGGCATAAAGGAATAGAGAAAAAACAATCCTTAATGTCTATAATTATAATCCTCCATTGCTTAGGTAAAGCAGAGAGCAGAGGTAGGCCTCGTTGCACTGAGCCAAACAGCCGCATCTGTGCGTTAATGGCCCTTAAGTCACATATTGCGTTAATGGCCCTTAAGTCATGGAGAAGTCTCCATTTTCCTGGTTTCTTTTTTATGACAAAAATAGGTGTATTCCACGGAGAGGTGGAAGGCTCTAAATGACCAAGGTGTACCTGTTCTTCAATCAGCCTTGTAGCAGCTTCCAATTTTTCAGAGGATAGGGACCATTGAGGAACCCACACGGCCTCCTCTGTAAGCCAGGGTATGGGCATAGAACCCTCAATGGCAATTAGAGAAAACCCAAACCTTGTCTTCCTGTATTACTTTCTTGTGAGATTGGGTTTAATCTTCCTTGTTCATTTCTGCCAAGTCCTTTCCCTTCCTTGTACCCCATCCTTTTCATAATTTCAACAGCCTGGTGAGAATATTCATTAGTTAATGTCAATCCCAGGTCTTGTAAAATGTCTCTTCCCCAAAGATTAACAGGGAGGGGAAGCACATAAGGGCTAAACTTTCCTTTCTGTCCTTCTGACGTCTGCCACGTCAGCGTTCGTGAACTGACAGTGGGGCTGGCCTCATATCCCAATCCTTGTAGTGAATGGGATGATTTTATGACAGGCCATGCTTTAGGCCACCAACTAGAGGAGATAATGCTTTTATCAGCTCCTGTATCCAATATCCCTGTAAAGTGTCTCCCCTCTATAACTAATTGTAATGTGGGTCTGGACTTGAGGTCTACTACCAAATATGCAGAATCAGTTCCAGAGGAACCGAGCCCTGCAACACCTCGAGGCACCCTGATAGATGGAAAATAATCGTGCAAACTTGGAAGAATAACCAATTGGGCAATTCTGTCCCCGGGGGAAATGGAAAAAACACCTTGTGGGCAACAGCAGAGAACCTGAAGGTCTCCTTTATAATCCTGATCTACTACCCCAGGATGGACCACAAGTCCCTGAAAAGTTAAGGAGGATCTACCTAAAATTAGGCCAACACTCCCTTTTGGTAAGGGGCCTGCAAAATCAGTAGGAACAGGCTGGACCCCCATCTGTGGCATCAGGATGAATTGGGTGGTGGAACAGAGGTCCAATCCTGCTGAGCCCTCTGTGGCTCTACGGACTGTAACGTCCGTTCGCTGTAAGCCTGAGTCCCATATTTCTTGGGGCCCTGGAACTTGGGGCCCAGACACCCGTTTTTTGGGGCATCTTCAGATGGAGAGGGCTCGTGCTGGATAATTCTGCCCTGAATATCTCTAACTGAGCGGCACTCGTTGGACCAGTGATAGCCCTTCCTGCACTTGGTACATAGCCCTGGAGTTCTTTTCTTCACAAGAATCCTACAATCTCTCTTCAAGTGCCCTGGTTTGCCACAATTATAACAGACCTTGCTTTTGTCAGTACTAGGGTGATTCTGACTCTGCAAAATAGCCGCTGCAAGGCCAGCATTAGTAAGAGGGCCCCCAAGCCCTCTGCAAACTTTTATCCAGTCTGATAACCCTTTATTTCTTCTAGGGGTGATAACTGTTTTACATTCTTGTGTGGCATTCTCATAAACCAATTGTTCTATCAGTGCCATAACTGTCTCTGGGTCCCCAAAAATTCTGCCTGCTGCTTCTGTCATCCTAGCCACAAAGTCTGAGAATGACTCCTGAGGATCCTGTATAATCTTCGTTAAATGTCCCCCAGCTTCCCCTTTCTTTGATAGGGCCTTCCATGCCTTAATGGCAGCAGCGGAAATCTGGGCATATGCTCCCCAGTCATAACCAGTCTGGTTATTGGTAAATGGCCCTTGCCCTGTCAACAGTTCAAATGTCCAATTTCGTGGATTACCTTCCACATTAGCGTTAATTTTTGCCTGCACTTGGGACACATCATGCCACAAGACTTTCCACTCCATGTACTGCCCCATAGTGGGAAGTGCGGCCTTTATTGTATTCTGCCAATCATTTGGGGTCATAGCCATGTTGGCTAGTCTCTCAAGCTGAGAAATTGTAAAATTTGCAGTAACCCCATATTTCTGGACTGATTCAGCAAGCTCTTTAATCGGGGTGTACTCTACCGGTGCATTGACACGATCTCCTTCATTGTTTTCAAACACCGGGAAGGCCTGCTGCAGCTTCTTCCTATCCTCCTTGGTAAGGAAGGAGTCTGAACAGCACTCATCTGCATAAGGCGGAGGGGCACTGGGGACTATTGCTGGGAGCCTAGAAGCCACAAGGTTCCTATCTCCTGCCTCCTTTCGTTTACTAATCTGCTGTAGCTGCCGCTCATCTAGATGATAATTTTCCTCCTCAAAGCGGGCTGCTTCAACCTCTGAGTTCTCCTCTTCAGATGGGCTAGATTCTTCTGACTCAGTGCTACTGAGCTTTAAAGCTTTTTCCTTATTTCTCCTCCCTTTTCTGTTCTCTACCAGGGTATTCTTCCCCTCTCTTCTCATCCCCTTAGATCTAAGATCCTTGGAGAGGCCTGTCTGCTTAAGCATGCTTCTGTTTCTATGAGCTCCTATTATCTTTTTCCGCTCTGTTTCTGATATGCGGTCCTGTAGTTCTAACGCCCCCTGTCTTGCCTTAACCGTTGGGCGGCATTTCTCGTCCTCTAAGTATGGTCTCATCAGTCTAAGGAGAGCAAGCACTGCCACCACAATAATGGAAACTTCCACTATGCTACTCAAATGGCGGGGGGGTGGTAAATGATATAAATCAAGACCAAACATACCTCTCAGTGCTTTCCCTTTACCTGCTTGTAGTTCTGAATTCTCCCCGTGTAGGGGGCTCTCTCTCGGCGCCAGCGATGGTCAATTTCCCGGGGTTCTCGGCACCAGCTGTTAGTGCCCACGTCACCGTCCTGCCTCTAGAAGTAGTTTCGCTTAGTTATACCTCAGTGTGACGTGTGTCGTCAGGATTGGCTGACTGCCCATTACCTCAAGTTACGCCCCGGGATGGGCGGTGACTTACGTGGTTTCGTCACAAACGCATGCGCACTGAACTTGTTTGCATCTCCTAGGTAACCGTCTCCTAGGTAACCGGCTCGGGCACGGCACCGGCTCAGACACAGCTCCCAACAAAGAATAATGAAGATCAAAATGTGGACACTACGCCCCTTCCTAGAATTAAGAACAAAGCACACATTGAAGGAGTTACAGAGATCATGTGTGAAGCTGAATCAAAAGGATGGACCAACCAGTGACTGCGGCTGCTGGGGATCCATCCCATAATCAGCCACCAAACATAGACACTATAGTATATGCCAGCAAGATAGTGCTGAAAGGGCCCTGATACAGCTGTCTCGTGGGAGACTATACCAGTGCCTGGCAAACATGGAGGTGGATGCTCACAGTCAGCTATTAGATGGAACACAGGGTTCCCAAGGAAGGAGCTAGAGAAAGTACCCAAGGAGCTTAAGGGGTCTTCAACCCTATAGGTGGGAGAATAACATGAACTAACCAGTATCCCCAGAGCTCGTGTCTCTAGCTGCATATATAGCAGAAGATGGCCTAGTTGGCCATCATTGGAAAGAGAGGCCCCTTGGTCATGCAGACTTTATATGCCCCAGTACAGGGGAACGTCAGGACCAAGATGTGGGAGTGGGTAGGTAGGGGAGCAGGGCGGGGATGTGGAGGATATAGGGAACTTACTGGATAACACTTGAAATGTAAATGAAGAAAATATCTAATAAAAATTGGAAGAGGGGACTTGAGTCTGCAGCCGGGAGATAGACAGGCGGAGAGCGGACCCCTTCCCTTCCGGTCCACACCGCTCCGCTCCAGCGCAGGGCACAAGGCCTGGGTGCCTCGCACTCACCCAGGATTCCAGCGGGACTCTCCTAGCGAGCTCGGGACCACTGGTAAGAGGAACACACATCTGTTCCAGTCCAAACTTGTGGGACATGAGTCTGCAGCCGGGAGATAGACAGGCGGAGAGCGGACCCCTTCCCTTCTGGTCCACACCGCTCCGCTCCAGCACAGGGCGCAAGGCCTGGGTGCCTCGCACTCACCCAGGATTCCAGCGGGACTCTCCTAGCGAGCTCAGGACCACTGGTAAGAGGAACACACATCTGTTCCAGTCCAAACTTGTGGGACTTGAGTCTGCAGACGGGAGATAGACAGGCGGAGAACGGACCCCTTCCCTTCCGGTCCACAACACTCCGCTCCAGCGCAGGGCGCAAGGCCTGGGTGCCGCGCACCCACCCAGGTTTCCAGCGGGACTCTCCCAGCGTTCTCCGGACCACTGGTAAGAGGAACACACATCTGTTCCAGCCCAAACGCATGGGACTTGAGTCTGCAGCCGGGAGATAGACAGGCGGAGAGCGGACCCCTTCCCTTCCGGTCCACACCGCTCCGCTCCAGTGCAGGGCGCAAGGCCTGGGTGCCGCGCACCCACCCAGGTTTCCAGCAGGACTCTCCTAGCGAGCTCGGGACCACTGGTAAGAGGAAAACACATCTGTTCCAGTCCAAACGCGTGGGACTTGAGTCTGCAGCCGGGAGATAGACAGGCAGAAAGCGGACCGCTTCCCTTCCGGTCCACACCGCTCCGCTCCAGCGCAGGGCGCAAGGCCTGGGTGCCTCACACTCACCCAGGTTTCCAGCGGGACTCTCCTAGCAATCTAAGGACCACTGGTGAGCAGCTGAACTCAGCATCTGTTCCGGCCCAATCGTGAGCGACCTGAGACACCAGCAGGAGATTGAGAAAGGCCCAGGACAAGACAGACGCTCCCTTCTGGTCTCCACCAACACCAGGTCTCCTTGGGCAGGGATGGCAGGAGGTAAGAGTAAGAACAGAAGCAACAGAATCCAAGGGTACTTGGCATCACCAGATCCAAACTCACCCACCACTTCAAGTCCTAGATAAAACAGCACACCAAAAAAACAGGACATGGATATAAAATCACTCGTCATGATGATGATGGAGGACTATAAGAAGGAAATGCAGGAAAGCACAGTTAAACAACTAGAAGCACTTATAGAGGAAAAATTTAGAAAGTTACAGGAAAACAATACCAAACAGGTGATGGAAACGAACAAAGCCATCCTGGACCTAAAAATGGAAGTAGAATCAATTAAGAAAAACCAAAAGGAGATAACCCTGGAGATAGAAACCATAGGAAAAAAATCAGGAACCATAGACATGAGCATCAGCAACAGAATGCAAGAGATGGAAGAGAGAATCTCAGGCACAGAAGATTCTATAGGGAGCATAGACAAGACAATCAAAGAAAATGCTAAATGCAAAAAGATTCTAACACAAAATATCCANATACCCAGCAAAACTCTCAGTTACCATAGACGGAGAAACCAAAGTATTCCATGACAAATTCAAATTCACACAATATCTTTCCACGAATCCAGCCCTTCAAAGGATAATAACAGAAAAACACCAATACAAGGACGGAAACTCTGCCCTAGAGAAAGCAAGAAAGTAATCCTTCAACAAACCTAAAAGAAGACAGCCACAAGAACAGAATCCCAACTCTAAAAACCAAAATGACAGAAAGCAACAATTACTGTTCCTTAATATCGCTTTGCGGCGCGCCTCCCTGCTTCCTCCGTCGACCAGCAAGAAAGACACACCACCACCGGGATCTTCTCAGTCAGCTTTATTCTGGAGCACCTTGCTAGTTGATTCCCAGGTTCCTGGACAGCAGCAGAGCTGCTGCTTTCATACACTCTCAGGGAAGGGGGAGGGGTATCATAGTGGTTGCTGATTGGTGCACCAAGCCATACCTCATTTGCATGTGGCCCATTCATTGGTGCCACAAGCCACAGCCATTAGCATACTTTCCCTTCATTGGTACTACAAGCAGTGCCTCATTAGCATATTTTCCCTTCGGGAGGGGCTACTGCCTGAAGGGGGCCTGAGAAGAGAGCTGCGCATGCGCACTAGGCTCTCCTCCCTGGCAGCCTGCCGGCCCCGCGCCATCTTGTAATGGGGCGGAGCCGCAGGCTCCCGGAGCCGCAGGCCTTCCCAGAGCCGGACGGCCTTCCCGGAGCTCGGGCGGCTTCGCCGGTCAGGGCTCGCGCGGCGGCTTTCGCCGCCTCGGTCAGAGCCCAGGGATCCCCGGAGGCGGGGCCTCTCAGAGCCCGGGGCTTCTCGGAGGCGGGGCCTCTCAGAGCCCGGGGCTTCTCGGAGGCGTTCGCTGGGGAGGCTCAGGTGCAGCTTCCTACATATCCCCCTTCTTTATTAATTAAATATGAAGTCCTGCAAATCTGGTCAGCGAACACCCCGGCCTGAGGGAGCAGCCCTTGACAAGTGACTGATAGGAAATCGGGCTACCATCAGTCACGACCACCAGTCTGTCTCTGCAGAGATCTGGAGTAGGAGGAGATACCACCAGCATGTTGCTGGCAGACTTGGCTGTAACAGAGGTCAAATTGTTTATCAATTGTGAGACACTGTACCCGTCTCCATATCTTTTTATCAAGGGGAGGATAGGTCAAGATGACACGAAACCTCCATGCAATTTGACATGCTTTTGAGGAATCTATCCTGTATGGAACATTCCCTGCACTGTATTGTGATACTCTGTCAGCAAAATTAAGTTTCCTTACTCCGTTATCCTTTGAGGTGGTATAGTTGGAGTCATTAGGTCTGTCCCTAAACCGGGGAAGTATCGGCAAACCAGTCTGCTAGGAAATCATTACAGACTTTTAAGAGGGGCCAACCAGAACTCGGGCGAAATGCCCTTGTCTATGGCCATCAGAGCTTGAATAACAACAGCTTTCTGCTGGGCCTGAGTGCATCTCATACAACATAACAACCAGAGGCAAAGTACAACATAACAACCAGAGGCAAAGTACACAACCCGCAACCACCAGGACACCCCAAAGTAGCATCCTAGCCCATTCTTTAGAAAAGGCATTGGACAGCCAAGAAGTGACATCTCTCAAGGTGGCAGGGTCGACTCTGGTGCCATTCAGGATGGAAAGCTGGATAAGGACCTTCCAGAACAGTCGTTCTGCCTCTGCACTCCAATTCCCTTGAAGATACTCCGACAACTCCCTGCTGCGTCTTCCAAGGGAGGGCGCACTCTTCGTATCAGTGTCTCAGTATCCAAATTGGTTCTTTGTCCCTAGGAAAAAACACAAACCGCTCCCCGGGACTGTGAAATGACCGGGTCTGGACCTAGCCATAACCTGTATAACACATCTTTCCATTTAACATATTGTGAATGTATAGGAATTATGGCAGCGTGCCTGTCAGCTGCTGAAAGGCCATTGCTATAATGGTTTTAATTCATAATTTGGAATCTTCAGGTAACATCGAACCCAATTAATGTGACCTAATAATCTTTGGAAATCATTTAAAGTTTTCAAATCATCCTTTTTAAACTCTACCTTTTGTGGCACTATCTGTTTTGTTCCTACTTTGGCTCCTAAATGATCTCAAAAAGCTATAGATATTAATCTTAACATCCTGTCCAGGTAAACAGCCACTCTCTTTCAGCTCTGCATCGAGCTGTCCACCTAGGTTGAGGAGGTGCTTCTTTACTTGTGGAATGCCCATATTTGGAATAAGCCACAGGACTCCATCCTGATACCAAAGAAACCATCTTATGCATCCCACATGGGGTCTTTTTATAGGAGAACAAAAGCTACTCTTTAAAGATACATTAAACAAAACATTGCTTTTCCATGACTGTGGATGGCAATTGCAAAGATTTACTGGTTCCAAAAATCCTAAGAAAAACCATAAAATCCACACTAGTTTCATACCTGCTTTCAATGTGCCCTGATTCCAGGCAAAATCTAGGTCTCTGCCAAGTTTATTCCAGCAGAGAACAGTAAGACTCCCCAATACCGCAAGCCAAGGGGCCACGGTATCACACTCCTTCAAAAACCTTTTGAGGATGGATTGTTTCATTTAAAAAAATTTTTGATATAAGCAGCTCCTGAAGAGCCAAAAAAATTGTGTGCGAATGAGAAGTGCCCATGGTTATTTACTCCTTTTCTAACTGTACTCCTTTACTTTATTGTCTCTTACCTGAGACCTTTCTCTTGTCCCATTTACCTGGGAACTTTATACTTACTCTGCCTCGTCCCTTACTGGGAACCTTATTGTTTCTTACTCAAGAACCTTATTGTCTCTTACCTGAGAACCTTATTGTCTCTTACCCAAGAACCTTATTGTCTCTTATCCGAGAACTTTCTCTTGTCCCATTTACCTGGGAACTTTACTGAGGTTTATCATCTTCTGACCTTTTCTTGCTTTATTTTTGAGCTGATAACCTTTATCATCTAGGTGCTATAGCTTGCTCTCATTTTTAACAGCCTCCTCATCCACCTCTTCTTCCGAAGAGAAGTTGAGGTTGGAAAGCTGCAATTCCTTGAGAGAGGGGTAAATCCCCTTTTCTTGTTCCCCCTTAATATTTAAGAATAGGTTCTAGCCTCCCCTTTGCTGTCTAGGGAAGCATAACCTCTCTAAAATATTCCGGGAAGTTTACCGGTACCGCCACTCCATAGCTGATGAGTTCTGATCCCATGAAGATAATCTTCACTTCCTGAAGACTTCAGATCCCACGAAGATCTTCTTCAGTTCAGATACCACAAAGATCTTCTTCAGATCCCACGAAGATCTTCTTCAGATCCCACAAAGATCTTCTTCAGATCCCATGAAGATCTTCTTCAGATCCCACGAAGAACTTCTTCAGTTCAGATCATCTTCGGTTCCCGGGGTTCTCGGCACCACTTGCGGAGTGCCTCCCTGATTCCTCCGTCGACCAGCAAGAAAGACACACCACCACCGGGATCTTCTCAGTCAGCTTTATTCTGGAGCACCTTGCTAGTTGATTCCCAGGACCCTGGACAGCAGCAGAGCTGCTGCTTTTATACACTCTCAGGGAAGGGGGAGGGGTATCATAGTGGTTGCTGATTGGTGCACCAAGCCATACCTCATTTGCATGTGGCCCATTCATTGGTGCCACAAGCCACAGCCATTAGCATATTTTCCCTTCATTGGTACTACAAGCAGTGCCTCATTAGCATATTTTCCCTTCGGGAGGGGCTACTGCCTGAGGGGGGCCTGAGAAGAGAGCTGCTCATGCGCACTAGGCTCTCCTCCCTGGCAGCCTGCCGGCCCCGCGCCATCTTGAAATGGGGCGGAGCCGCAGGCTCCTGGAGCCCCAGGCCTTCCCGGAGCCGGACGGCCTTCCCGGAGCTCGGGCGGCTTCGCTGGTCAGGGCTCGGGCGGCTTCACCGCGGTCGGGGCTCGCGCGGCGGCTTTCACCGCCTCGGTCAGAGCCCAGGGATCCCCGGAGGCGGGGCCTCTCAGAGCCCGGGACTTCTCGGAGGCGGGGCCTCTCAGAGCCCGGGGCTTCTCGGAGGCGTTCGCTGGGGAGGCCCAGGTGCGGCTTCCTACATCACTTAATATCAATGGACTCAATTCTCCGATAAAAAGACATAGACTATCAGACTGGCTACACAGACAGGACCCGACATTTTGCTGCCTACAAGAAACACACCTCAGGAAAAATGACAGGCACTACCTCAGAGTGAAAGGCTGGAAAACAATTTTCCAAGCAAACAGCCCAAAGAAAAAAGCTGGGGTAGCCATTCTAATATCGAATAAAATAGACTTTCAACCCAAAATTATCAAAAGAGACAAAAAGGGGCACTTCATACTCATCAAAGGAAAAATCTTCCAAGAAGAACTCTCAATTCTGAATATCGATGCTCCAAATGCAAGAGCAGCCACTTTCATTAAAGAAACTTTAGTAAAGCTTAAAACACACATTGCATCTCACACAATAATAGTGGGAGACTTCAACACCCCACTTTCATCAATGGACAGATCCTGGAAACAGAAACTAAACAGAGACTCGGTCAAACTAACAGAGGCTATGAAACAAATGGACTTAACAGATATCTACAGAACATTTCATCCTAAAACAAAAGGATATACCTTTTTCTCAGCACCTCATGGCACCTTCTCCAAAACTGATCACATAGTTGGCCACAAAACAGCCCTCAACAGATTCAAAAATATTGAAATTGTCCCATGCATCCTATCAGATCACCATGGACTAAGGCTGTTCTTCAATAACAACATAAGAAGCAGAACACCATCATTCACTTGGAAACTGAACAACATTCTACTCAATGATACCTTGGTCAAGGAAGAAATAAAGAAAGAAATTAAAGACTTTCTAGAGTATAATGAAAATGAAGCCACAACATACCCAAACTTATGGGACACAATGAAAGCATTCCTGAGAGGTAAATTCATAGCTCTGAGTTTCTAAAAAAAAAAAAAAAAAAATGGAGAGAGCTTACACCAGTAGCTTGGCAGCAAATCTGCAAGCTCTAGAACAAATGGAAGCAAAGTCACCTAAGAGGAGTAGACGGCACGAAATAATCAAACTCAGGGGTGAAATCAACCATGTAGAAACAAAAAGAACTAACCAAAGAATCAATCAAACCAGGAGCTGGTTCTTTGAAAAAGTCAACAAGATAGACAAACCCTTGGCCAGACTCACTAGAGGGCACAGGGATAACATCCAAATCAACAAAATCAGAAATGAAAAGGGAGACATAACAACAGATCCTGAGGAAATTCAAAACACCATCAGATCCTTCTACAAAAGGTTATATTAAAAAAAA